>PVIW01004462.1:39666-131936 GCA_004026585.1 Noctilio leporinus | reverse complement strand
CTGTAGTTTTCTGAGTACAGGTCTTTTACCTCCTTAGTTAAGTTGATTCCTAGGTACTTTATTTTTCTTGTTGCTATGGTAAATGGGATTTGTTTTTTCGCTTCTATTTCTGTTGTTTCATTATTGGTATACAAAAATGCTTTTGATTTCTGGATATTGACTTTATACCCAGCTATTTTGTTAAATTTGCTTATTAGGTCGAGTAAGTTTTTGGTGGAGCCCATCGGGTTTTGTATGTACGCTATCATATCATCTGCAAATAATGACATAAACTTTTTTTTTTTTAATGTAAAACTGTCAAAACCTAATTTTTCTTTTCCATCATCAATGTTATGAAAATTTTCATTTGGGGACTTTTACTTGGTTTCACGTAGTAATTTTTCTTCATAAGCAATAATTAGTCCACTAGTATCTGCTTGAGGGCCCACTGTGTGCCAGGCTCCAAGGGTACAAGTAAAGAATCCCCTGCCTTCAGGAGTTCACTTTCTACAGAGAAGACAGACAATATATGACCCAACAAATGGAATCCTTTCAGTTCCTGAAGCCATAGAAAAGATGAGTTCAGTCATAAATTAGAAATGACCAAGGCCCTGGCTGGTAGCACAGTGGTTAAGGTGCCGGCCTGCAAACCCAAAGGTCGCAGGTTCAATTCCCCAGCCTGGACACGTAACCAGGTTGCAACCCAGGTCTCCAGCCAGGTCTGTGACTGGAGGCAGGTGAAACACAACCATACATTGATGTCTCTCTCCCTCTCTGCCTCTCTCCCTTTCCCTCTTTCTAAAAAATAATGAAATAAAATCTTTAAAAAAAAAAAAAGGAAATGACCAGGCATGACAGGGAGGAAGCTTATCTCTATTTTTTATAAGCCTTTGTCTTCTGGTCTGATGTTTAATCTTCTATTATGTTTTCTCTTTATTTTTCTCTTAACATTGTTTTTTTACTGGTGCCTTCTTTTTACTCAACATTATTTCCCCTTTCACTCACCTCTTATTAGATAGTCAGTTGCCCACTTTTGAAGATTAATTGTATCATTTCATTACATTATGTCTTTCCTTCTTATAATCTCATGTTTACTTCCTGATTCCTGAAAAATTTCTTTGCCACAGCCTATAACATGAAGGCCATCTTTTTAGTTATTCTTGAACCCAAAAGGCATTTCTCCAAATAAATTTTACCTTTTGACATCGTGGGTATTTAAACACAATGACTCTCAAAAGTTTGAGCAGAATGTGTGTTGGTCTGTAAGATTATTAGTTGGCTTTTGTTGTAAGAGCTGGACTTGATTATGAGATTGTATTATTTTAGGAAATGATAATGGATAATAAGTAATGTGTGTAATGACTTTCTTCAGCAAAATAAAGTTAGCAGTCTCCTAGTTTTCATAATGTGGAACTCTGACTCCTAGGTTTAGATCTGAAAATGAATACTCAATGTTCTTTTTCTCTTTTCAGGGATGACTCTGTCCCAGAAGACAACATCTGGAGGGGTATCCTCTCTGTTATTTTCTTCTTTCTTATCATCAGTGTATTAGCTTTCCCCAATGGTAAGTGATGTACTGCTTTACCGCATTTCTCTAGTGCATGGTACCCGTTTGGTATTTTTGAGATGTATGCCATCTAGAAAATAAAAATAAAAGGTGGAATAAAAAAATAATTTTGTGTGGCTGTTGGGGCACAGGCTGTGGAGGCAGACTGCCCATTTTGCCACTTTCTAGCTCTGTGGCCACCTTCAGGGTGCTTCAGTGACTCTGTAAAATAGAGGTAACAGGTAGGTGCTGTTGTCAGGGTTAACTCAATTCATACATAATAATTGCTCTGAATGGCGACTGAGAAATGGTAAGCTCTCAATGAATGTCAGCAAGTTGCTGTTCATATTGTGATTTTTGTTATTATCAGCCGAGTCATAATGTGCAATTCTTTAGTTACTGCTTTTTGCTAAGGATAGAGTTAGTGCTATTATGAGAATTATTACTTAAATAGTTCATTGTCCTAAGTGATTTATTACCCAGTAAACTTTGCTGATTATATATTTGGGCTATACATTTTCATCAGCAGGTAAAAAAAATACAGTATTACTGTGGATTTTACACACCCCCCGCCCCATCATGATGACAGAGGCAAAAACTTGGTTTAGAAAACTAGTTTGATTTTCTGCCATCCTTACAATTCATCCTTTCCTCTGAATTGTCCCTTACAAATTGCTTTAATTTTTCTTATTCCACTTCATACCTTCTTCCTAGAATAGTACTCTTCTCTGTAACCATTTCTAAGTGTTCCCTTCTGCATCCTATTTCTTTTTTTTTTAAAGATTTTATTTATTATTTTTAGAAAGAGGGGATGAGAGAGAGGCAGAGAGGGAGAGAGACATGTATGGTTGCTTTTCACCTGCCTCCAGCCACAGACCTGACTGGAGACCTGGTTTGCAACCTTGTTATGTGCCCTGGCTGGGGAATCAAACCTGCGACCTTTGGGTTTGCAGGCCGGCGCCTTAACCACTGTGCTACCAGCCAGGGCTGCATCCTATTTCTTTTATAGTTACGGTATTTTGAAATTGTTTCAGTCTTTCTTATGAGTTATGCTCCATAAGCCCATTCCAGGTTTTAAATATCTAAGGTGTGTTTCTCCTGTATCCTATTTATTTAGTAGAATGTAATGTGTGATATAAGAAGCTCATTACCAATGTTACTAACATGTACCGTGGTAATAGGATTCCAACACCAGTTCCGGTGTGTATGTGTTGTGTGACAGTGTCTCTCACCAGCCAGCAGTGCATCGATGCCAGCTAGGTGCCCTGCAGGTCAACATGCTTTGAACACTATACCCAGAGACAGTGGCAAATCCCATAGTTGATGGCTCAGACCCCACTTCAGAGGCCAGTTGCAGGTCTAGGTTGTACTTCTGACTGAATGGCTACTAATCAGAGGTTACTTCTTCACACTTTGAAGATTTCTGTTTTGCCTTTTTTTTTTTTTTTAAGTCTCTATTTCTAAGTCCAGAGCCATTTTGAATGCCTGAGGATTCTAGAAGGTTAGGCTCAATAGCCATGATGTTATAGCTATTCCATCCATGAAGCTGTAGTAGGAGCTGGGTTTTGGGGCTTCATCAGCAGATGTTTTTCTTAAGATACCTAAGGCCCTTGAAGGTTGGGGCTAAAAACTATTGGAGGTAACATTTTGTGTTGATTCCTGCTGGGTTTTCCTCTATTCACTAGTCAAGTCCTCTCATCTTCAGAGTCTGCTTAACCTGCTCACTTTTTCACATGGAGCTGTGCTTTTGTTTTCCTTCTAGAAAGAGATAAAAGTTTGTTTGGGGCTTTACTTATCCTGGCTGAGTAGATTTGGTGACACATACAAAGAGCAGAGGTCCCAAAGGGCACAACTCAAGGGTTCAGCCTGCTCGGGGTACAACTGAGAAGACTGAACCTGCTGCTATCACTCGTCCACGAGATGTCACCGGCCACTTGATGTCAGCTGTTGTTAGGGCCCGGCTCACACAGCTTCCTTTACTCAGCATTGCTCTGGTCATTTCTCCCATCAGCTTCACTGTAAAGTCTTTTATCTGTCTTCCTCTGAGTTCCTGTTTCCCTTTGCTTCCCTTTCTCTGTCAGCCTCTGGCTTTCGTTTTCCTGGGACTGTGTCTCAGGGGCTGAGCTGGCCTGACAGTGTGCTCTGTACCCTGCAGAAGGTGGGTGGCAGATGTGTCATGTGTGATCAGCAGAAGCCAGCAGATAACCTGAATGGCCCTGCTTCCTCCTTTTCCTACTCTGTTCCTGCTTTCTCCTGCCCCACCCCACCTTCGTGCTCATGCTCACATACACACACTCATCTGTAGGCAGAACATGCCCCAAACAAGGCTTCAGATGGACATAGAAAAGGCCAATGGCAGTTCTGGGTCCTTCATCGGGAGGTTAGGACATTAAAGAAGGGAAGGCTGAGAGGGAGTCTCCTGAAACTACGTGTATGTAGCAAGCACAGTGTCTGCCTTGTTTTCTGAAGGTTAATTTATTTACATAGTAAAACTGTATGTTTTCCACCTTAAAGAATATTATTAGCTTGTTTTTATTTTAATTTTGTTTCCTTATATTTAGGGAGAAGGGAAGGAGAGGAAGAGAAACCTCAATGTGTGGTTGGCTCTGACCTGCCCCCAACTGGGGACCTGGCCCGCAACCCAGGCATGTGCCCTGACTGGGAACTGAACCAGTGACCCTTTGGTTCCCAGGCTGGTGCTCAGTCCACTGAGCCACACCAGCCAGGGCATAAAGAATGTTATTGAATATGTTTAGGTTAAAGGTGGCATTGGGAGGTGCCATAGAAATAATGGGGGAATTTGCCAGGTGGGAAAGGGTGCCTCCAAGCTATGTGGCTGTCCCCTCCCAGAGCCAGCATTCAGACTCCAGGCCTGTCCAAGAGCCACGGTGCTAGATGGCCGATTCTCTGAGTAGAATATTTATTCGCCTTCTTGCTGCACTCTGTCACCAACATTTGTCTTCTCCTTGAAAGGCATTTTTGGGGAAGTGCCTGCAGTGGATGGCATTCCCAGAATGGTTCTGTTTTGGCAACTTCAAGTGCATTTATCCTTGACCTAGCAAAGGCTGCCCTGTGTGCCTGGGTGTAGGCCTAAATGTGATTGTATCCATGTCTCAAATTGTGAGTTTATATAGGCTATCTGTGTGATTCCTACATACGGGTTGATTCCTACAGAAGGGGGTCAGTCCTGTGTTGTTTTTTTGTTGTTGTTGTTGTTTTGTACAGGATCTCATTAACAAAGAAAGCCCTTGACTTTCTCCATAGGGTTTTATAACCCTATGCTTTTGGCCACAGGTATTAGGAAACCCATTTCAAAGGGAAGATGCTTGCTTTTGTACATCACCAGGAGCTCCCAGGTTGAGCGGTTCCAGGTCGGCTAATTCAACAACTTGGTGACAGGTGAAGAAGAACCAGGTTCTTGACCTTTTTCTTTTCAGTGTGTTGTCCTAAGCTGTGCTTTGCTGCCCTCATGAACTTGAGGTAGCTGCCACAGTGCCAGACATGGGGTCGTGGACAATGTCATTTCTTTCTGTGTGTTTTTTTTCTTTTGAAAGAGTGAAGAAACCTTTTCAGCTCCTTTTGTTTAGGATTGGGCGACATGGCTCTGCAACCAGGAAAGTCGAGTGCCTAGAGGAGCAGGCATGGGTAGATCTTCAGTAAATCTCATTGACTGAAAGAGTAAGAGACCGGGCTTACCGGTCAGTTTAGTACTTCCTGGATTTACTTGGGAGAGGAATGGTTACTCAAAAGAACTTCTTTTGGCATCAATAGGATGAGAAACAGTCTTGGGCTGTAGTCTCCTTCCCTCAGCCCTGTGAACAGACATGTCATGGGGGTGGCAGGGGGCAGCCTGAGGTGAGACCAGGGAAGAGAAGGGCCGGGTAACCACACCCCACTTCTCTCCTGCCATCTTCTTCTGTCTCATTCTCTTTTGGTTCCCTTCAAATTTTTGTTTATTTGTTTTAAATACCACGTCCATCCCATTACAGGAACTGCCACTCGAATGCATGGGTAATTTTAATGACACCACTGTACCATGGGAGTGTAATTACAACTGTATGACTGGAGTGAAATTTAGAAACCTATTTCCATCTCCTGTTGGCTTTGAGAGTTCTTTCAGCAGGTGACCTTCTGGTGTACTTTTCTGGCTTCTGCAGGCTTCCCTGAACTATTCCTCCCCCTTCTGCACCAACCAGCCTGCTCTGCACCCCAGTGCCCAGCCTACCTGACCCCTCAGTGAATGTGTGTTGAATTAAGTAACGAGTCTGTCAGAAAAAAATAAAAATCATAGTGCTAGCCCTCTCTTTTCCTTAACTTATCTGCAAAAGAAACACCATTCAGCACTTCTTTAGGGTGTTTTAAGAAGAGTGAAATAGTAGTATTTCTTGATTTTCCTGATTTTATCTTACTGTTTGTCCTTCAGGCTCATTTGACTTCTGAGCTCAGCTTGGTGCTAATTACATCTCTGAGATTTTGAAGGTGATCCAGAAGGTTCACTGTCTTCTAAATTAAAAGCTCTTGTCTCCAATCATTCTCTGACCCCTGCCCCATTACTTTTCCTTGCTAAAAATATGTTTTTATGTTTAAAATTTGCCTAGAAATAACTTTGTTCATTTTTTAAGATTTTTAAGAGACATTTAAACTTTAGTATTCATAAAAAGTATGTCAAATATTGTTAATATATTATAAAAGTTATGTCAATTATACCTCAATAAAGCTGAAAAAAAATAATAAGGGGAGAAGCAGACCTGAGGACGCAAATGTAAACTTGTAGGGTTTTTTAAAAACAGAATTATACTCCCCTGAGGTTTGATCCCTTAAACTTAATTACAGGTATAACTATTGCTGGCAAGTCAAGCAATGACCTTATTTTTAATTTCTTAGGTAGTTTTTTAAATGCTCCTCCTCTCACGATGAGAAGATTTGGTTTCTGTTTGTTTTGAAATTAAACTTGCTCTTAACAGCTGATTGAAGGTAGGAACTCTAGACATAGGGACTGATGAAGAAGATAAAGCATGTAGTTCCTAAATGTGCCTGGTAAGAGCACCAGGGTCAGAAACCAAACCACGCTCAGAAGCCTTTCAGATCCGGGCTCTCCCAGGCAGCTTTCAGCAGACTGGAAATTAGGTAGGTGAGAAGCACGCCCTGAGACTGCAGGAAAGAGAGGGGACCCTCCCTTGACTGGAATGCCTGAAATAGTTTGCTGGGAGATAAGGTCTGTGCGGAAGGCCTTGACATAAAGTACCTGTTCAGAGGAGGCTCTGGGTGGTACGGATACTCCTAGGCAGTGCGTGCTGCGGGAAACCTGGCTTTAAGAAAGGTGCCTTTGTTGGAGTAGCCAAATGTGGGTGATCTCGTGAGCACAAAGATCGAGGCTTATGACAGAGAAAAATACCAGTCTCCTTCCTTTTTTTTTTTTTTTTAAGTCTAACAATACTTTTCATAATGCTACTGTATGATGGGGAAGGTGGTGCTTTTAATGAGTAATGTTGCTGGGCTGCATCTCTTAGAAATGGGCAGATTTGAAGTTCCCTACTAAAAGGGTCACCTACGTTCTCCAGGGCTTTAGCTCACCTTTTCTAGGTAAAAGGCGCAGGTGGTTCCCACCAGTGTGGTTCAGGGCAGAGCACCTTGGTACTCACTGCTCCCCTGTCTCTTCCAAAGCCCACCTTGTCAGACAGATTTCCTGAGTGTTTTTTCAGATCCAATGCACCTCAGTTTGCAAAAGCTGCAAAGGTCATTTTTAACACTTATCTTTATTGAGAAACTTTGTGATGCAATATTATGTTGTATAAGTGGGAAATCTAGGAAAAAGAGGAAAGAATTCAATTAGGGGTAAATCAAGGCTTGAAATAAAAACCCAAACAGCAATAAAATAAAATGAAAATTCTCTTTCCGGGCCCTGGAACTGTGCACCTGGCGCAGGGAGTCCGAGTAGCAGAGGAAGGACCCTGGGACCGAAGCAGTTGTAAGTCAGCCTCAGGAGAGCTGTGAGGCCCTTTGGCTCCAGGTTCCTTGAGCACCCTGTGTATCCTCTTGTTTACCTGGGACATGCTGCGTCAGATCATCAGGGGCAGAGTCTGTTTTCAGCAGGCTTTTCATGGAGTAATCACAGATGAAGAGCACTTTGGGGGCCTTGCCACGGGTTGATGTGAGGGAGTTCTGTTCGCTCCCTGGCCTTTTCCTGTCTTTCCAGTTTTTCCTGACTTTGCTTCCCAGTTCCACATTGCAGGATCTCCACACCACCCCCAGGTGGTTCATTTTTCCCTGAGACGGTCCTTGCCCAGACCCTCAGTCTCTCCTGCACTAGCCCAGGCCTGACTGAGGTGATGGAAGACAGATGTGCTCTCTGACCACAGTAAAGTCCTGTGAGCTGTGTGACCCTGGGCCGGTTTCTTGGCCTCCGTGTCCTTATCTGTAAAATGGGTATGATGGTACTACCCTCATCACCCAGTTGTCAGGAGAACCGAGTGATCATGTGGTAGTGTCTCAACCCCCAGCCTAGTACACAGTGAGTGTCCAGGAAAGGTCTAGTGACTATTATAAATTAATGTTATAATTGCCTTTGAGACTAACACCATATGATATTAGTGTTGATGGGAGTGCAATTCTGTTGCAAACTCAGTAAAGTGTGTAAGAGGAAACCAGAAAAAGCTGGGGTCCCTGTTAGGTCTGAAAGGTTAATTCAGTGGTATGAATGGAGTAATATCTGCAAGCCAGCTAGCCATCATCATTCATGGTGACAAGTCAAGAGACATCAACCAACAATTAGTGAAGAGGAGCATTTGGAAGAGACAACTACTTAAAGATAGCAATATTAGGCATCGGTTTTCCAATGTTGTTTGAAGAAAGTTAACTATGTCTTGGTACCTAAAGAGGGATTCTGGTTTCTCTGCCTCCCTAGACTTTTGTGAGAAAGGAGCAGGTGATTAAAAAGAATACAGGTGTTCCTGTCTGTCAGAACTCAGAAGTTGAACAGATTTGGATAAACTTAAATTCACCTCTCACTCTCTGAGCTCCCACTACTTGCCATCCAAAACTCAGACACCAGATTAATTTGGATAAAGCAGAGTCTCTCACAAACCTGCTAACTTCTTGAATTCTCACCATCCATACTCAGGAACTGAATAGCATTGGTTGGTGGGGAATACTTGTAACTGGTTTTCCTAACATGGACTTGAGTTGAGGAAGGCTAGTGAGAAGCTAGCAAAATCCCTTGGCAAGTGGACCAGAGAACCTGAGACGGACAGCTGAACACAGTGGACCAGCAATTTACAGCCAGGTGCTGCTGGTCACCAGGGTGCACAGCCACAGTGCTGGGCAGGGGGCAAAACTGGGAAAACAAGGGTGTTACCCCAGGGTAACCTCCTCCCTTGGCCTTTCCTCCCTGGAGATAACATGTAGACCCCAGTTGCATTTAAACTGCAGGTCCAGAAAAGCAGGAAAACCAGGTGGGCAATGGCCAGAACCAACTTCAGTGACTGAAGACCCCCTGCCCTGTCGCTGACCAATCAGGGGACCATGACCCTGAAAGGGCACAGCTGGAGAATTGATGAATATTCTGCTGAATGCTCCCTCTCCTGAAACCTCCACTAAGCATCAAGACAAAGGACCCAGCCAGCTCTTGCTCTGGGGAGCAGCCTTAGTCAGTTCCTTATCCCTTTTCTCCCATTCCCTGTCCCTCACCCCTGCACTGTCTCCTAAACTCCAAGGCAGTGGGCAGCTGGCACTTTGTCCCAGGTGAACCCCCCAAACCTATGCCCAAGGCCCCTCTTCTCCGACTTCCCAGTGAGCCCAGCCCAGGCTCTCCTGTTGCTTCCTCGGTGTTCAATCCTTCTTTGTTTCATTGTCCCCAGCTTAAATAAATGTACCCTCATACTCACCTGGACCCATGTTGTGAAATCTTTCCTCCATGAAATCAAGAACCCATACACTAGTGCTGGTCCTGGGCAGACCCACTCAGGGCCAGGCCTTCTGTCCAGTAACGGATCCATCAAAAGAAAGCAGTTCACATATACTTAAATGTAGTCTGTGTAAGAAAAGATGGATTTTAGAGTGAGTTCCGACTGAAAGTTACAATGGAGTATTTGCTTCAGACAGGATTCCTGGTTGCAAGCCCCAGAAGCTAAATCTATTGATTTTAAAAAGCCCGTTAACAGGACATTGGCTGGCTCGTAGATGGCTAGGAGACACGCTCCCAGGAGAGCTTGGGAGCTTGGTAGAAACTACATGCTTGGTAGAAACCGGCATGTCACTCATAACCAGGCCAGTGAGGACACCCCAGTGGACATAGACTGTAGTCTGTCCCACTGTTACTTCTTCAGTTACCTCTGATGGAACCTCCACTGCTGCAGTCACCACTGTGAGAAGTGCCATCTCCCTACAGCTGTCCCTACTGGCCACCACCAGAGAGGGAAGGAGAGGAGGGCCATGCATGTTTCACTGCCGCCAGCCCAGGCACGGGTGCAACAGAAGAACCATTATAAAGAATGCTAGGCAGCAAGTTCTGGCATCTCCCCGGAAACACAGGATTAATGATACTAGAAATTCTCCAAAGATGGGACGGCCCCAGATAGGTCCCACTGGAACAATGTTCAGCATTTGTGAGGTGTAGTTTTTCAGCTGGTCGTAAATCACTTTAGTGGATCAAGGTCCCACTTGCTTGCTTTCTTCTACTTTTTTCTTTTTAATGAAATAAGATGGAAAGTGTTGGTGTGCCATTTATGGTAATTTTAATCATGGGAGACTTTCGTTTGCATTGTATGGAATCTGCATCTGTGTATGGAAACTGCTGGGTGGCAGGTAGATTTCACTTGTTAAGGTACCAGGTGCATTACATACACATAAAGGCTAACCTGGTAACCCACTTTCTGTTACAACATTGTTTCCCTGGGAAATAATGGTCTGAGTTCTACCTGAACAAAACAAAAACCAAAAACTGCTGTGGAGATCTAGACTTTGACCTCAAAGTATAGGGGTGGGGTTAAGTAGAGCGCTTTTGCTTTATCAGTGTTTATCTATATGGAGATCAGCAGCACTCTCCTGAGTCCCTGTCTCCGTGTGAAATCAGTTCATTCTAACCTTTTCGTGTTACCTTCGCAGGTCCCTTTACTCGACCTCATCCAGCCTTGTGGCGAATGGTGTTCGGTGAGTTGCCCATTAGCTTTAAAAATATATTCTATTTAAAAAAGGTCTGTTTTTCCATATACCATCATAGCAATTTTACTTACCACTCTACAGAAAAACTTTGTAGCTTTTTACTTCTTGGCGTTCCTAATATAAATGTTTTAATTAAAATCTTTGCCACAAAAGAAGGGTACTGGGATCATCAACATTCTTGTACATGTAAACTGTTTCAACTCCACTTTGGCCCTCCTTGTTCTGTTGCCCCTCCACACACACAGGATTTGACATGAGGGAATGTGCCTTGTTTTTCTTTCTGCATAGTCGTGTTTCTCTTTACTAGTGCGAAGTGTATCCTGTCAGCACATTGGTCTTGTCAGCAACCAGGAGGACTGAAAATCCAGCAGTGTCAATGTTAGGAATGGGAAAGGTGGGAGTTTTTAGATAAAGATCCCTGATTTGAATTATTATAGTTTAGTGATAAGCATTTCATCTAAATATTGGATATCTTATTTTTATTTGATTTCCAGTCAAAATAGTGAAATCACCTGAATGGATTTAAAACAGATCTTGAAAACTATATATATATATATATATATATATATATATATATATATATGGACTTTATCTTGCTTAAATATGACATCAAATAATTGTCACTTCAGAAAATGTAATCTTATGCAAAGAAACCCTAAAGATGGACCTTTTGCTCAAGGTTGCCTGCTTTTCTTTCAATATTCAAGGGATCTAGGCAAATCCCTTTGAATTTAGTGCTCAGTCTTCCATATTCATTCAGAGGTTCATTGAGTAGCTCTGTGTACAGGTGCTGCTCTGGGCCTGAGGCTGGGGTTTGGGGGTCAGACAATGCAGGAATAGCCCTTCCAGTCTGGGGGTGGGGGGCTTGCAGAGGGAGAACTACAACAAACCAATAATTTTAAAAGATCATATCAGATGTTGTATAAATGTTAGGACTGAGTGGCTGCTTCCACCTGTGCATGAGGGGAGGCTTGAAGGCAGAATACTCAATCCGAACCCTCCATGGAAAGGATGGAAGCATGCAAAGTGCAAAGTTGAGGGGTGGGGGGACGGAGGGAGTCAGGCAAAGGAATGGCTACCACAGTGGCCCCCAGCTAGGAGAAGCTGGGTATGACCCAGGGGTGCCATAGCACGGCCGGCCCAGCCTGGTGAGGGAGGCCAGAGTTAGGTGGAGATGGGCCCGGCAGGGCACGGAGGCCGGTACCGGCTGTGGATGTGCAGGGCCGTGGGCCGCCATGGGAGGATTTTTTGCAGAGAAGTGAGATGATTCATTTACATTTTAAAAAAGATAGTCCTGGTTGCATCATACTTACATCTGATGGACTTAATATTGCTGCTTGAAGTTGAAAGTTATTTTCATCTGGTTGCCTACATCCATTTTTCCTATTTCAAACGGTCCATTATAGGTAATGAGCAGTTTTGTTTCTTACCTGAGATCTTTTGGGGCATGGAGCCCTTTGATCATCTGATGAGAACTAGAGACCCCCTTTTTCCCTCAGAGGCACACAAACACACGCACACTCATGCACACTTGCTCTACACACACTTCTGCCTGTTTTTCATGGATCATGAGGCCCAATTATGAACCCCAGTTTAAGGACCCCTGCCCCATAGACGCTTTTTTCCTGTTTAAAGTAATTGTTCTGAAAGGCTTATAATAAAATGGTACCGTGGCAGGATACATTTGCCTTGAAAAATTGTACAAAGAGTTAACTGGTGCATAAACAAACCCGAGGCGGTCCTCATAGCTAGTGCCTAGCAATGTGCGCCCCCTGGGCCCCGCGATGCACCACCTGGTGGGACGCTTCTCTCAAGCCCTGCCCCGACCCCAGCTCCCTGTTGGGAGGCCTGGCACTGCAGCCGGCCCTTTTCATTCCAGCCACGAATGTTCTCTCCTCTGGAGTGAGTGGCATGTTGCAGATTCGTGCCGAGCCAAGTTCGGACGGGGTGCTATGCTCCAAGGTCATTTCTATCACAGTGTCTAGATGGCCTGCATTCACATTTTAATTCTAGCAAGTTCACGGAAAGAGAAGTGACACAGACACTAGTGGTTGGTTTCAAATCCTTCTAAAATGTATTTATAGGGTTTTGTCTTCTTAAAGTAGATCAACTTCAGTTATGAATGGTGTGGGATGATTATTAGGATACCATTCATGCTGTGGTGTGTAACATAATGCCTGCCCAGGCTAACATGAGGTGTCAGGTGTGGTGAGTGGCGCTGGGCCACCTCTCGCACTTTATTCCTGTCACTGCTGAAGTGGCCCCCGACTGCACTGTCTGCACCTTGCCTTGCCCACCTGCATCTGTCCTCCACACAGTGGCCAGTCAGCTTTGTAAAATGTTACCTAGGTCATCTTATTTTCCCATTTAAATCCCGTCAGGTGCTCCTTGTTTCACTTAAGATGAAATCTGAAGTCTTTGCATGGCTCCCACCCCTGACTGTCACTTCAGTGCCACCTTACTCCCTTCCCCTTTCTGCTGGCACCCCAGCCACCTGCCAGCTTCCAGACGTTTCTTTTCCCAGGGACTTCCTGCCTGAAAGTTGCTTCCACCCCTCTACTCCCACACCCCGCCCACTCTGACCTTCAAGTATCAGCTTCAGCATAATTTTCTCAAAATGAGTGATGCTCTTCATCTGAATTAGGACCATGTGGCAGATGCTCATCAAAGGAAATACCAGGTTATATGGAGGTTTCAATACAATATTACAATATCAGTGCTTGCTGAGTGTAATGTGTGCTTTGCATCCGGCACCAGGATCTTTCCGCAGTGTGAGCTTGTTTCTGTTTCCCTCAGGACTCAGTGTGCTCTACTTCCTGTTCCTGGTCTTCCTTCTCTTCCTGAACTTCGAGCAGGTGAAATCCCTAATGTACTGGCTAGACCCAAATCTTCGCTATGCCACAAGGGAGGCGGATGTCATGGTAGGTGCTGGTCAATGGTCTCAGCCACTGGGTGTGGGAGGTGGTCGGATGCACATTCTAAATTATTCCTGCTCTGTATTTCCTCCATAGGGATCCAAAAGCCAGGTGTCCGGGCAGGTGGGTGAGGTGCGTGGTATTCCAGAGAGAAACAGGCAGGGAGATGAAATCATCTCTTTGAGCAAAGGGGCGTGGTGGGAAGAGTGTGAACCTTGTGAGACAGGCTTGGGTGTGAATTCTGCCTCTGTGGCTTGTTAGCTGTAGGATTTGGGTAGCATACTCTGTTTCTTTAGGGAGTTTGTGGTGAACTAAACAAAGTGACATTTTCCGTGAGGCTTAGCACAGTGCCTTGCACACACCAGGTCCTCAGTGACGGCAGCTGCAGCTACCCTGTCGCCCTCAGCACCTCAGTTTCTCAGTGCGGCCCTAATGCCACAGTCCTTTGTACCCACTTGCCATGAGGGCCAGTCGTAGTGATTTAGGCCACTGCTTTCATTATTTTTATTAAATCACAAAATATAATTTTATTCTTGGCTAAAACTACTCTATACTTTGGCTGTGAGGAACCACTTTACACTGTAATGCAGTTGCTTCCTCCACACTATTTGTTACAGATTGAAGAAAAAGCTAGTAATGCTCAGAAAAGGAGAACAGGCATCTAGACTAGAGACAGATCCTTGTTTAATGAACAAGAAACAAGGGAAAGAACTTAATAAAAGGTCTGAGAAACAATCTTTCTACCGTAGTTAAGATTGGTCAGACCCTTCTCTGGATGGTGTTTCCAAATTTTATCTTTAACTTTTGTAAAGGACATGCTAGAGACCAAAATAAGAATGCCCAAAATTACGTAAAGCTCATGGGGAGAACAGGCTGTTAGGGGTTCTTACTTAAGGAAGAGGAAGGTACAGGGTGACATTACAGCTTCTAATGATAATGATCATGACAGCTATGGTGAGGGTGATAGCAGTGACTGTCTGTTCCGCCAGGCACCAGCTGGGTGCTTTGTTTTGAATCTATGTAAGTCTCACGCATGCACAACAGACAGTAATGTCCCCCTCTTACCTAGGAGAAAGTAGAAGCTTAAAATAGATAAGTATTTCTCTCAGAGCACGAATCGCTAAGATCCTTTTTACTCCAAAACCTGCACTTGGCTTTTGGGCTATTCTTCCATTATACAGTTGTAATAATAATAATAATAGCTATGATGCCCACTGAAATCTGAAATAGGGATTAGGAGAAAGATGTCTCAGCTGTGATACTTGCCCCCACAATTTTCTTGGTTCTTTGCAGTGAACTGACTTGTAGGAAGATTTACAGGTGACTCTGTCGACCGCTTTCTCACAGCGAGCTGGGGGGTTAAACATAATAATGCTTTATTATGCTAGCTTCCTTAGGACTTGACATCACAGAGGTACTTGATTGTCCCGTTCGCCCTAAAAGAGCTGAAACTGGCTTTTGAAATCTAGTTTTCAAATTTTGACTAATATTTTCTTGCCAAAAGCAAAGCAGGAGGTCAGTTTCAGCACCTAGAGTTCCAGGTGATGCTAGAACACCTCAGTCTTCTCCATCCCCAACCCCCAGTCACCTCCTGCTTCCATAAAGTCATCTCTCACAGTTCTAAGGAACCGTGTGCATTGACGGCTCTAGAGAAACTCCTCCCCTCTGATAGAACTTGTGGCACGGAGAAGTACTTTCTGCTGGACAGAAAGGCTGCGTTTGTTGGTGCCCTGCATCACCTGCCTTGCCCTCCTCCTTCAGTGCTTCATGGCCACCTTCTAATCTCAGTAGACAAGTCCATGCCTGGCATTGCAACTGAAATCCTGCTCTTTTTTTCCCTTAGAATTAATATCATAAGACAGGGTGGGGGGTCATTGAAATCCTGTTGGAGGCACTTGTGTGTATGTATGTGTGCAATTACCTGAAAAGTTTGCTATTTTTCTAAATATTAATCTTACTCAAAAATACATGTCCTGAGCTTCAGACAAGCTTTCAGAGCACATCTCATTCGTGACTGGCTTGTCTGAAGCAATAGCCTTTCATTTCGTAGGTGCACCCTGAGCTGTGTATGTGCTGGACCCTGCTGGCAGTGGCAGGGTTGGAGAAGGGGGAATACACCACGCTGACTGCCTCCTGGAGCTCAGCATCTACAAGAAGGCAGATGAAACAAATAATTGTTGACCCTTTTTCTTTTACTCAAGACTTAAACAGTTTTAAAAAATTTTGTCAGCACATGCCCAATGTTGTTTCATTTTTACCCCCCACATCTTGGGTTTTGAAACAGTTCTGAAACATTATATCTAAAGTATAGGGACTTTGTGAAAATAGTTGCTTAACAGTATGAAGTCATTGTTTCCCCAATCACCTCATCAAGGTGTTTTACAGTTGATTTGTTCAAAAATAGGATCCAGACAAGGTCCACACATGGCATTTACTGTAGCTCTTAAATCTCTTAACCTGTAGTCACTCCCCACCTGGTTCTACCTTGAG
Organism: Noctilio leporinus; assembly: GCA_004026585.1. NCBI lineage: Eukaryota > Metazoa > Chordata > Mammalia > Chiroptera > Noctilionidae > Noctilio > Noctilio leporinus. The sequence continues at coordinate 115,847 of PVIW01004462.1, read as the reverse complement.
GTTTATTTGTCAAAAAAAACCCCATTTTGTTTATTTTATAGAGTTTCTCATGTCTGGATTTTGCAACTTGCATTGCAGGGTGTTATTTAGCACATCTGTCTGTGCCCCATGTTTCCTCTAAACTGGATGTTAGGTGTAGAAGCTGATTCCAGATTCCTGGTCAGTTCCATGTCCTGTAGTGGAACTGCCTCCCAGGTGGTGCTGTGGGTCAGACTAGGGGGCCTGTGATGTCTGCTTGTCCCTCTCTCTGGAACGTTAAGATTGATTGTGGAGGTCAGGAAGTCCTTATCAATTTTAAGATATGCCATCAATTAATTATAGCTATGGCTTTTGGGAGGGAGAAGAAGAAACCTTATATTAAATGCGCCAAACATTGTAATATATTGACATTTTCTTCCCAGTTATTTACTATGGTATATAAAGGACATGTCATAGACCCAAGAAGGCATAATGATGAAAGATGCATGTAGTGCAATAAAGAAATGAGCGCCATGAGAACTTCCGAAAGGGACCCAATCTAGTCTAGGAAGCCAGACTGATATTGAAGCTGACAGCTAAGCTTCAGTGGGAGCTGGCCTAGCAAAGTGCGGGGAGTGGTTGGGGCCATCATTCAGGAAGGGGGAACAGCCTGCGAGGAGGCAGCTGTGGTCAGTCCAAAGCTGAAGGAGAATGGAAATCAAGAGGCAGAGGATGGTGGTTCATGAATCTGGGGAGGCTTGGATGTTATTCCGAATGTAATAAAAGACCCTGGAAGGCTTATCAATAGAGCCAAAATGTGATCTGTGCCGGTGTTTTAGGGGGTCAATTAATAATACCCCCTATCTCCAGTCAGGTTTGGAAATAGAAAAAAAGACAGTGGAATATCATCGATTTTTTTTTTTTTTTTTCCTGGTAAAAGCTCAGTGGAGCAAACCGTTTTAGACCTGGCCTTGTGGCCTTGTTAATTCAGCCCTTCTGCCCCCAAATTAGCCTAGCTTCTGGTCATACTGGACAACCACAAGCTTCTTTCCAGAGGGAAGAGCAGACGAGAACTTGTGTGCTATGTGTAGGCAGATCATTTCTGAAGACATGGGTGCTCATACGTGCATTCATTTTCAAAGGTCACCAACCTTAGACATGAGAGAGAAAGTGGGGCAGGGGCCTGGAGTGCGTCATAGTGGAGTGCACTGGGAAGGATGGCTTACCCAGCCACCCTGATAGATACCCAAAATGATCTGATTCTTCACCTGTAAAATAATGTTGTTTGCAGAGAATTGATAACAGGAAATAAAAGTGAATATAGGGAGACCAGTTAAAAATCTCTGTAGTCTTAATCTGGAGGTGGGTACTTAAGTGCTTATTGGAGTATTATCCATATTCTTGAATATCTGAAACCTTTCATAATTTTAAAAAGCTATCATAGACATCTAAGTAAGAAAGAACAGGTGGTGAGTAATCAAAACAGTCTGATACTGGCATAAGAATAGACACATAGATCAATGAAATAGAATAGAGAGCCCAGAAATAACCCTAAGTCTCTATGGTCAATTAATATTTAACAGAGGGGAAAGAAGCATAAAATGAAACTAGACCACCACCTTATACCATACACCAGAATAAACTCAAGATCGATAAAAGGTTTAAACATAAGCCATGCCACCATAAAAGTCCTAGAGAAAAACAGGCAGTAAAATTTCAAACATCCCATGCAGCATTATTTTCACCAGTATATCTCTTAGGGCAAGGGAAATAAGGGAACAAATGAACAAGGGGACTACATCAGATTAAATAGTTTCTGTCCAGCTAAAGATAACATCAACAAAATGAAAAGGGAACAGATGTATTGGAAAACATATTTGCCAATGATACCTCAGACAAGGGTTTGATCTTCAAACTATATAAAGAACTTAGACGACTCAACACCAGGAAGACAGACAACCCAATTAAAAAATGGGCAAAGGACCTGAACAGACATTTCTCTGAAGAGGACACACAAAGGGCCTATAAGCATGTGAAAGAATGTTCTCTCTGGTGAGAGAGATGCAAATTAAAACCACAATGAGATACCATCTCACACCTGTCAGAATAGCAATCATTAATAAATAAAACAACAGGTGCTGGCAAGGATATGGAGCAAAGGGAACCCTGGTGTATTGTTGGTGGGAATGCAGACTGGTGCAGCTACTATGGAAAACAGTATGGAACTTCCTCAAAAAATTAAAAATGGAACTGCCTTTTGATCTAGTGGTTCCACTGCTAGGATTATACCTGAAGAATCCTGAAAAAACCAACTCAGAAGAACCTGTGCTCCCCTATGTTCATAGCAGCACTATTTAGAAAGCCAAGTGCTAGAAACAGCCTAAGTGCCCATCAGTAGTTGAATGGATAAGAAACTCTGGTACATTTACACAACGGAATACTACACAGCAGAACAATAGAAGGAACTCCTGCCTTTTGCAATAGCACGGGTGGCACTGGAGAGTATTATGCTTAGTGAAATAAGCCAGGCAACAAAAGACAAACACCATATGATCTCACCTAATACAGGAAACTAAAGGATGAGACAAGTGAGCAAAATAGAACCAGAGGCGTGGAAACAAGGAACAGACTGACAGTGACCAGAGGGGAGGGGGAGAAGAAGGAATGAAGGGGAAGGGGCTAGTCCAGAAACTAGTATAAATGAAACATGGACATGAACAACAGGATTGGGGATTGAATGTGGGAGAAGGGGGTAGGTGGGACAGGGGAGAGTAATGGGGAAAAAGGGAGACATGTAATATTGCAACAATCAATTTAAAAAATTAAAAAGATAACAGGTGGTGAGATGGAGAAAAACACTTGAGATGAATGCATATGACTTATATTAGGCTAAGGGCTGGGCAGTGATGGGGAGAGGATGGAGAGTAGCCCTTGGATGGGTTGGGAGACAGGCGGAATGTGCTTCTCCTCCCTGAGTGATGGTGACTTAAAATTCAGGATGTATTAAAAACAAAAAGATACTAGAAGTAGAATTTAAAAAGTTCAAAGCTTTGTAATTTTTTAATAAAATTATGTAATATTTAATACATTTTAGAGTTGGGGGGTTATTCTGTTTCTCTAATTTCTGAAGTTGGATGCTACAGTTTCTCTTCTTTACTGGTACAAGCACTTAAGGTTTTTCATTTCCCTCTAAGTTCTGCTTAACTACATCCCATTGTTTTTGATAATAATATTTTATTATCTGAATATATTTTATATTTCTTATGATTTCTGAATATTACTGAATATATTTTAAATTTCTCTTATGATTTCTCCCTTCATTCATGATATTTAGAGATGTGTTTTTAAATTTCCAAACCTATCGGACTCTATTTATTCTTTATTTATGGAGATTTTATTGATGTTTCTGTTACTGGCCTTAATTAATACAGTGGTCCTGTGGTCAGGTGATGCAGGCTATGTTATGCCACTTCTTTAAGATGCATTAAGCCCTTGTAAAATTACTTGCTTCTTATTTTAACCCAGATTTTGCAATTCAGAGCAAAGCAGCTTAATTTATAGACTCTAACACTTATCCATTTTTCCTCAAGAATCTTCAGTTATTATGAAAACTTATTTTTTATTGGGCAGGACCTATATCAGTTACCAAGGTCATACCAGTTCCTATGTAGTATCAGAGCCCTGGAAGCAAGTTGATTCCTAGAGGATCATTCCTTGTTTCCTGTTTTACTTTAAATAGGAGTATGCTGTGAACTGCCACGTTATCACTTGGGAGAGGATTATCAGCCATTTTGACATATTTGCATTTGGACATTTCTGGGGCTGGGCCATGAAGGCCTTACTGATCCGTAGCTACGGTCTCTGCTGGACCATCAGTATCACCTGGGAGCTGACTGAGGTAAGAAGGGGCGCGGGCTGTTATTGGGACCCTGCAGTGGGAAGGGACATGTAGGAAGAAGAGAGTCTGTCCATTAACAGTCAAGTAGTCCATTCTCCAGGCTCTGTGGCACAAAACTACCCACTGGCAACATTTTACAGCTTTGTGAGAAAAAAATATCTCCTTGCTAATTTCAGGTATACCTCTGTCACAAATCATAGAGAAACAAATGAAATAGACCGAAAGAATGAAGTTGAAACCCCAAGTAAGACAAATAAAGGGTAATGAGATATGCTTAGGAGTAGATAGTTTACCCACTGCTAGTCTCTATTTTGAGATATAAATAGGATTATGGTGTTTAGAAATTATAAGGCCATCCATGAAATTTTCTCTCTGAAGAATCAATTCCCAGTTTAGCATTAATATCTCAGAATCAAAAGTATCTCATTTAATGAATAAAAGAGATACACTCTTGAAAAACTATTGGCAAAGTGAAATTTTAGAAACAAATTTATTTAGTTCAGGTATTATATGATCCTTATTCATTCCAAATAAAAGTTTGGCCATGTGCACAATATCTTTCTCCATGTCAGACATCAGCCAGATCCTAACTTAGAGAAGTGTACCGGTTAGATACAGCTTCTATTAATGTGCCTCTCCCAGCCCCAAAAGCTCGAAGTCCTAGTTCAAATTGTCAACAGGATTGGCAATTGAGAGATGTGAGGGGGAATCTGTTCCAAGCTTCTATCTTAGCTTCTCATGGTTTGCTGGCAATCTTTGGCATTTCCTGGCATCACCCCAATCTCGGCCTTTATCTTTACGGGGCGTCCTCCCTGGGTGCATTCATAGGGTGTCCTTTCTTTAGTGCCTCCAACCATGATGGATTAGGGCCCCCCCCCCCACCCTACTCTAGTATACCTTTTAACTAACTACATCTGCAGTGACTGTTTCCAAGTACAGTCACATTGGAGATTAGGACTTCAGCATATGGGTTTCAAGAGGTCACAGTCTACAACAGTGCCCACATTATGCACACGTCATCCTTAGTCCTTATCTTAAATCAGAAAAGGCAGTGCATATTCCCCATGTGCACATGAGGGAACCACCGCCCAGAGCCTTGCATCATTGTTGGCCCAGGATGGATTCCGGATGTGCAGCCTGTGTTCTTGTTCTCTTACCATATTTACTTCTGTGACTTCTGTGCATCTTCATAAACTGGCTGCTGTGTGTGACCTTGTGTAAAGCATTTGGCCTTTCTGGGCCTCTGGTTCTCCTCTCCCTCCCACTACAGTCTGGGCCTGCCGTACCTTCCTTCCCCTGCTCCTCACCATCCCATTATCCCCAAGTTCTGTAGACTTTCTCCTAAACACCTTCCAGTCCATCAGCATCTTTCCACACCTCTGCGCCCACTTCTATCCAATCCACTGCCATCTATTGTCTAAGTTATTCTTCTCCTTTCATATGATCTTTAAACAAACTGACCCTTTTCAGACCTCAACTTGGTCATGGACTTGTCCTTTTAATAGCTCTTAAGTGTTTGTTACTGTTAAGACAAAACCCAGACTTCTGAAGCAGACTGTGAGACTCAATGTTCACTGGCCCAGGCCCACATCCCCAGCCTGAAGCCCCCTCTCCACCTTGCTCTCTGTGCGCTCATCATCTTTGCTTTCTTTGTTTCAAAGATTCCGTGTCCTTTCTCAGAGCCTCCCCCAAGCTGTTCCTCTCTTCCCTTCCCCTTCTACTCTCCTCGTTTGTGCACTAAGTATAGAGCTCCTAGCTCTTCGCCTGTGAAATGCTCGCCATATTTTAAACACTTGATGAGTGTCTCAGTCTCCTTTCTGCTAAACATAATGCCTTGAGAGGACAGAGGCCATATCTGCATAGTCTCAGATGGCAGATAATTTCCAGGTATCTAGTGAAGGAATTATTGCTGCCCCCTCCTGCTCCTCTTCAGGTCTCTCTCAGGTACTTTCCAGGAAAGCTCCTTAGGCTGAAGGACACCCTCCACAGCCCGCTCCCCTGTCTAGTTTTGTTTCAGCAAATATGTGCCATCAACTTCTGCAGAAGATTCTCTCAGAGTGAGAGCTAATGCTCCATCTTACAGTCTGCAAATATTTCGTGAATAGTTTTGTTTTGTAAGTGTTCATTATATTACTTCAGAATTATTCTATTCTACTCTACTCTACTCTATTCTAATACTTTGTAATGATGGGGTTGCCTCTTTCCAGAGAACCCAGGGCAGTTCATTTCTTAGTAATTTCGGACCTTAAAACGGGCCTTCACACAACAGGTGTTCTGCTCCGGACACAGCTAATAGGCCCCTTGTTCCACCCTTAACATTCCTGTTCCCCTTCTGAAATGGTCTCATCGTCATCTCTGTTCTCTTGAAGTGAATCATTTCTGTTCCTAATGACCTCACTACTAACTACCTTTTTTTGCAGAGGTCTGCTCCATTTGCCATCTGCCATAATGAATCTCTTGTCCCTGTGTTCCATTTATGTCACCACTTGCCACAGCCTATGATATATCTGTGGTTCTAGATAAACATCTGACTCCTGCCTTGACTTCACTCTGTCTCACCACCCTGCTCATCATAGGCTCTTCCTGAAAGCTTATCATTGCGGGTCAGTCAGTGAGAAATTTCCTATCAAGCTATCAGTTTCCTACGTCATGTCGTCAAAGTCTAACCTTTCTAACTTAATCTACTTTTACAGCTTCCTCACTGTTTTACCCAAAAGTCTGGAATTTTTCTAAAATGCACAGCTTGAATTATCAAGCTGCCGATTTTGAGTGATATGCCAGTGCTTTGTCGGCAGGTGTGAAAACTTTTCTCCTTTACCCCTCCTGACTCCTTGTCATGACGTATGTTATTAGCCAGTGTAATTCATTAGTAGTGTTTCTTAAAGTGGGGCCATCATTTCTTTAAAGCCCTAAGTTAGAAGATGAGCTGTTTGGATGAGTCTGTTTGCAAACCATCCACAATAAGAAAAGCAAGAACCAGATTACAGACCCTGCTTTTTATTTTTTATTTTTAATTCATTAGGAAAAACTGACATGTCAATGGCTTTTCCTAAAATATGTGTTATTTAAAGGAAATGCATCTTTCCATGTGGTACTGCAATTTTTTTACAGCCGTCATCTGTTGTGTTCCCCAGCTGTTCTTCATGCACCTGCTGCCCAATTTTGCTGAGTGCTGGTGGGACCAGGTCATTCTGGACATCCTGCTGTGCAATGGCGGTGGCATCTGGCTCGGCATGGTTGTTTGCCGGTTTTTGGAGATGAGGACCTACCACTGGGCCAGCTTCAAGTGAGTTGTCTTCTTTCTGAACATCGGTCACAGCTGTCACAGTGTACGGTTAACTGCCAGAGCAGCAGGCGACTGGATAGAAAGATCTTTGATGAGAAGGAATAAAGTATACACTGGTAATTGAAACTCATAAATGCTTACAAACCTAATCTCAGGCATTCATCCAGAAAGTGCTAAGTCATTTATGAGTTTCTGAAATCTTTCCCCTCCTTTTTTACCATTATGTTTTAGCCTGTATTCAGGTACCATCCCGGGATTAATTAGTCCTCTATCCCCAGGTTAACCCCTCAAAGCCTACGCACACCATTGCTTTAGTGATCTGTTTAGGAATGCCCAGTTCATCATGTCATTCCCCTGTGATGGCTTCTCTTGGTCATTAGGATAATGTGTGTATCCATGGACTCAGTAGGTAAGGTGCCTTCCTCCACACCCTCCAGGTACCCACCACCTGAGTCCACGTACACATGCCTTCCTGTCTGCCTGGGTTTGACCTGGGTTCCTACGGGCCAAGGCCCTTCACTTTCCTGACTCGGCTCACTTGTTACCTCTTCAGGCAGTTGTCTGACCGTCTAATTTAAATTGTGTGCTCCTCCTCTGCCTCTGTCGAGAGCAGGGTGTGAATAAGCACACCCTGCTTATTCTTTATCATGCTTCTCTGAGCTTGTTCCTCAGCCTGACTGTGTCAGGAACCATGCCATTGATAAGGAGGAAGGAAATAGTGGTAGTGATAATGCAAATACTGTAATAGTTGCTTTTATTATTTTTAAAACTTCATTTATTTATATATGATTCTAAAGGGTTTATTCATATCCAACATACGGACAAACCATAACATACTTAAACAATTAAGACCTTTTTATGATCATTTAGTTGTTTCCAAGTTTTCACTTTAAGAATGCTACAGTGGACCTTTTTTTTTTTAAAGATTTTATTTATTATTTTAAGAGAGAGGGAAAGGGAGAGAGGCAGAGAGGGAGGGAGACATCCATGTACAGTTGCCTTCACCTGCTTCCTGCTACAGAGCTGGCTGGAGACCTGACTTGCAACCTGGTTATATGCCCTGGCTGGGAATTGAACCAGCAACCTTTGGGTTTGTAGGCTGGTGCCTTATCCACTGTGCCACCAGCCAGGGCTACAGTGGACATTTTTAAATATGTATCTTTGTATGCATCTCTGATTTTAAAAATATATAAATTCTTAGAAGTAGAATATACCAATTTATGTTTTCACCTATTACACCACTGAATATGTGTTCATTTTATTTTGAACTTCATCAATTTTATTACACATAAAATTTTGTGATATTATATTTCTAGTGCATTTCTATTGGATTTTTCTCTTTTATTAGTGCTTGTTACAGGTTAAGGGTATTAACATTTGTCACTAGCCACTGTGCCACCAGCCAGGGCTCTATTATAAGAAACTTTTATGTTAATAATTTTTCCTTTGGCCAGTGACTTGAAAGGATGCTTTTAAATACACTTAAGACATTAAATAATATAACAAAAATGTTGCTGTGCTGGATATCCCCCAAGCAAGCTCTATCAGTACAGCCTTTACCTGAGCTTTATATACCAGTCCTAGGGGTAGACATTATATTCTTTTCATTTTAGGGATGATGATACAGAGATTTAGGTTTAGTAATTTGCCTGCAGACACACAGCTAACAGATTGTTGAATCAATTTGTGTCTGTGTGACTCCTTAAACCCTAACACAATGCTTCCCTACTTAATATTTATGCTTCAAATTTGACTTGAGAATCATTTTGTTGGGTCACCAAACTAATAAAGAGAAAATACCATTGGTGTTTTTTTTTAAGTTATAATAAACCTATACATGAATAAAGATTAAGTTGAATCAATCTCTCTATTAGTGTATGTTAAGTATTCCAAATCTCAATCATGCTGTATTTCTCTATTATTCTCATCTTTCTCTACCTCTTTTCATGAAGTTTGGCCATGTTTAAAAAAATGGGTGCTTCATAGTTCTGGCTTTTTTTTGGATCCTTAGTCTCTATTTTTTTTTTTTTTCTTGCCATTTTGCCTCAAATCTGTGTGCTGTGGGATTTTCTTCATACTTGTTGATGGGTAGGTGAGTGAATGAAGGAACAAACCTGGTTTCCTTGCCCTTCCCCTTCCCTCCCCCCAGAATACAAGACCTGACTCCTTTGCACCCATGCCTTTGGTAGTAACAAGTAGTTGAGTCATAAAGCTCCTCCGTACGAGTCACCGGTTCCTAAGTGCTGTTGACCTGGCTTTCCGCCCCCCTGGCTGGTGAGGCAGGGCTGGAGTGCACCGGCCCTGGGGCTTGCGGGGCGAGCCTGCGCCCGGCGGCTGCACTCTCTGAACCTCAATGTCCTCACTTGTTACGGCAGACGGTTTGTGTCTGTCATGGGAGTATGGCATTTTTAATTAAGTCATTTCTAAATTTAGAAATAAAGTTAGAAATCACTGCTCACTTGTCTGAGGAGGAAACAGGGTGAAGTAATGGACATGAGAGACCTCAAGAATATGGAGCTGTGCTCTCCATTTTACTAAAATGCCTGGACCTGGGAGGCAAACATGGTTGGGTACAAGATTCTTGATGGCACCCTCCTTCCTGGCCTGGCTCCAGAAGGTGGTCCCTAATGCCTCTTAGTTTCTTTCTTTTTTTATTTTTTATTTTTTTAAAGATTTTATTTATTATTTCCAGAGCGAGGGGAAGGGAGAGAAGCAGAGAGGGAGAGAAACATCAATGTATGGTTGCCTTTCACCTGCCTGCAGCTACGGACCTGACTGGAGACCTGGCTTGCAACCTGGTTATGTGCCCTGGCTGGGAACCAAACCAGCGACCTTTGGGTTCTCAGCCCGGCGCCTACCCACTGAGCTACTAGCCAGGGCTTCTCTTAGTTTCTTCTGTCACCAGTTCACAAATTAAGGCCTCCCCAGGCTCTGTGGTGACCTGACTTTTGCACTGTGCCTGTCACCCCTGAGAGTCCCCAGAGCTTCACCTGTGAGTAGAAAAGCCATTGTTGGAGCAACTGTTCAAATTGAAAGGAATCTCTTTTTTGAAGGATTGGTTGTAAAATAGTCAATGTACAGATTGTTTTCTTTATTTTTTCTTTGTATTTTAGGGGTTTTTCCCCCTTTTTCTTATCTTTTGGGATTTTCACTAGAGCTGTTCTCCTCTTTCAGGGACATTCACACCACCACTGGGAAGATCAAAAGAGCTGTGCTGCAGTTCACTCCTGCTAGCTGGACCTACGTGCGGTGGTTTGACCCCAAATCTTCGTTCCAGAGAGTGGCAGGAATATACCTCTTCATGATCATCTGGCAGGTATTATTTCAGATGCCCAGGACTAGGAAATAAATTAAAACTATCCTGGAATTTAGAGATAATCTAAATTGCTTACCAGCTGGTTGTCACCTCATGAAGGCATTTAAAAATACAGATCTTTGAATTACAAACCAGAAGCAGATTAAAATTCCCTGAAAGAAACTCATGGTCAGCATCTATCACCCAATGAATTAGGCATTGAATTGCTTTTTAGAAAGATCATTTTCAGGACATTTTCGGGACATACTAAAATGCCTGGACCTGCATTTTCGGGAAAAATGCCAGCTTTTTCTTATGTTCCAAATTCAGGGTATGATTTTAAAAATTGCGCCTCAGCTGTTGCCACTGTGGGTAATTTAGAGCATGCTAAATAAAGAAGCCCTCTGCTCCCCGTGGGAACTGGCACCCTGGGTCCTGCAGAGTGGCGCTGGCAGGGAAGAGATGCTCTCGTGGCAAGCAGATCGTTACATGATTGACGCAAGTCTCACAGCCCACAGCCCTGGGCAAGGGCTGCTGAACATCTGTGTTCCAGAGACAGCCATTTCTATTGATCTGCCCTTCCCCAGGTTGTGTGACAACTTTGGAATGCTAGTTAGAGGAAACCTGCTTTCTCTAGGACGGTCTTTTATAATCGTTAAATTGTGTAGGGTGGAGCAAAAGTAGGTTTACACTTGTTCGTATGGAAAAATAATAATAAATAATACAAGTGTAAACTGTGTTTTGTGTGCTCACAACTATAAACCCACTTTTGCCCCACCCTCTGTATTTTGAACACATGCTCAAAAAGTCCCAATGTAAGGAAAAATCAGCCTACACTACCTTTAAGATAGGCAGTGCTCGTACACACCTGGAGAAAAATAATGCCCATCTCAACCAATGGAGTTTAGGGATACGGAGGTACAGTATATGTGAACAGTCAGCTGCCGTGGTTTGGGTAAGTCAGTATGTAGAAACAAGAACTGAAGAGGGGTTTGGATTTGCCCGAGAGCAGTGGCAGTGTGCTCTTAAAATGGCACAGGGCACACCTTTCCCTGCATGCGAGCATTATGCTGCAATCAGTTTCCCCATTGGAGCGGTTTAGTGAGTGGACCATTTGTTTTCTCTATCTCTGAAGTCACTGTTATGGGAAAAGACACTTGCGTCACTAAAATGAACCTGCTGGTCCATCTGATGTGTGCTCAAAGCAGTGACCTTTCCCAGTCTCTGTGTGTTGCCTAACCTGGAGGGGAAATGCAGGACCTGGGCTCTGAGCATTAACTGTGTCCTTGCAGAAGTCTCTCTTGTGCTCTAAGGACTCATAATGTAATGAGCTGCACTGGATGCTCACCTTGGGGAAGTACCACTGCCCCTGGTGAAGAAACTTGGATCAACCCTTCACACCCTCTTTTTTTTTTTTTTTTCTTTTAATTTTGTTGTTGTTGTATTACATCCATCCCTTTTTTTCTCCCCTCTGTCCCCCTCCCCACCCACCCTTTCCCCCCAAAGTCAATCCCACCTGTTGTCCATGTCCATGGTTCCTTTATACTAGGTTCTTGTCTAAGCTGCTCCCCTTTCTTGCCTCTACCTCTCCCTCCCCCCAACCCCGTTCCCCCTGACCACTGAAGGCCTATTCCTTGTATTCATACACTTGGTTCTGTTTTGCTTGTTGTTAGTTTTGCTCATTATTGTCCCGTAATGGGTGAGAACATATGATACCTGTCCTTCACTGACTGGCTTATTTCACTAAGCATAATATTCTCCAGTTCCATCCATGTTGTTGCAAAGGCACACCCACTTTTAAGGGCTGCCTTTGGTCCAGGATCTTCTCCATCCCAGGATGTGCTAAATGCGTCCACAGTCATCTCTCAGTGACACAGGTCAAGCTTCTTCCTGCAGTTGCACTTTCAGACCTGATTTCTATACAGTGGCATAGTATTCTGTGGCACATATGTGTTTTCATGATTTCTGCTGTTTTCAAAGTATGCCTCTCCTGACTATCCCAGCAGATGATACATGTGCCCTAAGTGACAGTCATGCAAACCTGGAAACATGACAAGTAGCTGGTACACCCATGTGCTTCTCCCAGCACCCAGCACCTCCCTTTTGACCCCTGACTGGTGCCCATATTGTACTATCTGCTAACAAGTTTGAATAGCAACCCTTGGAAGAACCCATGTATTATCTGAAAGTGCTTTGAACATACCAATTATTTTTAGTTGTAGAATGACCAGGAAGAGAATATATGATTATGACTTTTATGAAGTATCAGGTGGACTAATGCCTTCTTTTTTTTTTCCCAGCTGACTGAATTGAATACCTTCTTCTTGAAACATATCTTTGTGTTCCAAGCCAGTCATCCACTAAGTTGGTGTAGAATTCTCTTCATTGGTATCATCACGGCTCCCACAGTGAGGTAATTCTGTATGAGTCGGACTATCATTTGAGCATGTTAACCTGCTATATATTCTCCTGTTTAGCATAAGGGAAGTCATAGAAACTAGCAGATTTCCATGAAGATACTCTAAAGAATTATACATTCATAATATGAAGAAAAGGTTTTGCTCTTGGACTTCAGTAATGAAATGATTAATCAAAACCATAACATTATTTTCATACCCCTTTACAGTCTTTACAACTGTTTTTTTCCCAGTTGTAGCCTATTAAAAAAAGAGTAGCAGTGATGCAGAGGTTTTCTTTTTCATGAAATTATTGAAAAATACAAATGTTTTTATAGTAGATCTGAAGTCATAAATGATGTTACTTATTTTTTTTATTTCACTTCTTTATTACAGTTGACAGTCGATATTATTTTATATTATTTTAAGGTGTCTAGCATAGTGGTTAGACATTTATATAATTTACAAAGTGATCCTCAAATAAGGCTGATACCCACCTGCCACCATACATAGTTACTATAGTATTATTGACTATATACCCTATGCTGTACTTTACATCCCCATGACTATTTTGTAGCTGCCAGTTTGTATCTTTTTATCTCTTTAACTTTTTTACCCAGCCTCCCAAACACCCTCCCTTCTAGCAACCATCAGTTTGTTCTCTGTATCTATGAGTCCATTTCTGTTTTGGTTGTTTGTCTATTTTTGTTCTTTATATTCCATGCATAAGTGAAATCATATGGTGTTTGTCTTTCCCTTGTCTGTCACTTAGTCACTTAGCATAATACTCTCTAGTTCTCTCCATGTTGTTGCAAATGGTAAGATTTTGTGCTTTTTAGGGCAGAGTAATATTCCGTTGTATATATGTGCCACAGCTTCTTTATCTACTCATTTATTGATGGGTACTTGGTTTGCTTCTATATCTTGGCTATCTTAAACAATGCTCCAACGAATGTAGAGGTGCTATTTCTATTTTTAATTTTTTGAGGAACCTCCATACTGTTTTCCATGGTGACTCTACCAATTTGCAATTCCCACCAATGCATAAGGGTTCCCCTTTCTCCACATCCTTGCCAACACTTGCTGCCTGTTGATCTATTGATAATAGCCATTCTGACCGCTGTGAGCTAACATTTTATTGTGGTTTTGATTTGCATTTCTTTGATGATTGGTGACACTGAACATTTTTTTCATGTCTGTTGGCCATTTTTATGTCCTCTTTGGCTTGGAAAACGTTCCATGTGTACTTGTTCCTACCATTCAACTACCATATCATTTAATCTGTTTACATTTAAAATGATTATTGATAGGCATGTAGTTATTGCCATTTTATTATTCATATTTAGTTTCTTCCCCCTCCCTGTTAAAGAAGTCTTTGTAATATTTCTTATATTGGTTAGGTGGTGATGAATCCCTTTAGCTTTTTCTTGGCTGGGAATGATGTTATTTTTAGAATGAGACGTTAGCTCTTTTAGAGCCAATTAAGTTAATTTCCTTTTAAGAAAAAAGTGTCCTTCTTACAGTCCTCCAGGACAACTGACATAAGCTTGGATGTTCATACCATTATTTCCCTGGACTCCTGCAGGGGCCTACACATGAGGTATTATCAGAGACTGCCCCTCACCCAAACCGATCCCAGTGAATTTCAAAGCAAAACATTATTATTGTTTTATTTCTTCTATTTAGAAATGGCATTTGGGTTTTAAAACTAATATGGAATACTGGCATTGATTAATAGAAGCATCAAAGATTTCTGAGCAGCTTATAACAAATACAAACTAAGCAGTTAAAAAAGTTAGCTTCTCAGAAGCTGTAGAGTAACTTCACTTATCATTTTTAATGTGCTTTCAAACTTCACAAATAGAGGGCCACTTGCTAAGGAGAGTAGGTGTTGTTTTTGGTCAAGCATACCCCTCACCTCCACCTAGCTCCTGCTCTTATCCTCATTCATTATTATAAAAATATTTGGGATATATATCCCCATATCCTGAATTGAACAAACCAAAGAAGACATAGCTGAATCCTGTGGAGTTAAACCCAAAATTCCATTTCTTCTTTTGTTTTGAACTAAACAGGAAAATAACAATTGGTAAGCTGGCAGCCCTTTGACACTTTATAGACCAGTGATCTATTGAAGTAGTTACCTTACGTGCTATTTTTCATTTGCTAGATTGGAGCCTCTCTCCCTTATTTAAAATTTAATTTAATTTGAGGCTCACAATTATTTTTAGGAAGGATTAGATGCTTCATAAAATTAGGAGCAGTTATGAAGTCAATAGGCAAAGAAAGAAATCTTATAAAGCAGAGCCGCAAATTAGATCTCATTTAACATGAAATTTCAATATTGTTAAATGTTTTAGAAGAAAAACTAGAGGCTAAAAGTTCAATATTTTGACTTTTTGAGAGCTCCTCCGAATTTTTGTCAAATGCAATGGATTTCTGCATGATTTTTGTGTTGTTGTTGTTTAAAAATGAGCTACTTCCTGTATTTCTTACACCACCTGGAGGCAGTTCCTATGGGAAAAGATGCTTTAAGAAGTTTCTTGGGCAGGATGGAAGTGCTCTAATGCGTTTTAAACAGCTATTTGAGTTAGCAAAAGGCAGGCCCCTGAAAAACAGCCAACTTATGTCTTCCGGATAGATTATGCACTTCTTGTCTTCATTTCCTTGCTTTTTGGGTAGACTTTCATGTGAATCTGCTTTGAGAAACCATTTGAGTGAACATTTTTTTAAGCTGATATACAAAGTACAATAGAAGGAGATGGCTACATTAGAGGGAAGTAGCCGAACTGATAAAAGCAAATTAGGTCATGAAAATGTGAAGTTAAAAGAAAACCTGAATTCCTTATTATTAGAAACCTTCACTGGGGTCTTTTGGATGAGGAGGTGATAGCTTGTGGATGAGGAGTAGGTTTAAGTGAATTCCCTAAAATGTAATGCAAAATGGTGTGTGTGTGTTTTACATGTCTTTAATCAAATCCTCAAAGGAGTCTGTGATCCCAAAGGAGTCTGTTCATCAACTCCCAGTTCAGACGCAACTTCTGAAGGGATGGGTCAAGTTTCATGGTAGACAGCCTGTGCTGTCCTGCACTGTAGCCAGTTACCATGGTGGCTGAGTGCTGGGCATGTGGCTGGTCCACACTAAAATGTGCTGTGATGTGAAATACACTCTGGCTTTTGGAGACTTAGTACAAAAACAACATAAAATACCTCTTTATAATGTTTTCAGTATATTGGGTTAAGTAACATATATCATGAAAATGAATTTTATATCTTCCTTTTTACTTTTCTGACATGACTACCAGAAATTTTAAATTGTATTTGTGGCCTGTATTGTATTTCTTTTGAGTAGGTGCTGCCCTGAGCCTTTTGACTCCATGTCATAGCCTCTTTCCTTTCAGTAACATTCAAAGTCAT
Source organism: Noctilio leporinus (assembly GCA_004026585.1). Classification (NCBI taxonomy): domain Eukaryota; kingdom Metazoa; phylum Chordata; class Mammalia; order Chiroptera; family Noctilionidae; genus Noctilio; species Noctilio leporinus. The sequence goes on along the minus strand of PVIW01004462.1, from coordinate 99,597 downwards.
TGGCATTCAGTGACAGCAAGGTGCAATCAGGGTCCCCTTCGAGTTTCTGAGAGCCAAAAACTCTGTTTTTTGCACGGTCACCATCAGCAGCCTTTGTCCTGGAGAAAACCAGAGGAGGCAGTTAACAACAGTGTTCAAGATGGAGGGATCGATAAAACCTGGAATTTATTTATAAAAAATTGTGTATTTAGTCTTAACGTGTTTAACGTCAGCCACCTTCACAGTGCTCTCCACTTGATGCAATACACCTAGCAAGTCTTTTTTCCCACTGTTCAAAACAGTTTTGAACTCATCAATTTTGATGCCTTTTAGTGTTTCTGCCATTTTTTGTTTCACCTCTCCCACGTCAGCAAAACATTTCCCTTTGAGAACATTTTTCATATGGGGAACAAAGAAAAGTCACTTGGGAGAAGATGGGGTAAATAGGGAGGTGGGGCACAGGAGCCATGTTGTTTTTGGTCAAAAACTGTTGAACACTCAGCGTGGTGCAGGCAGGCGCACTTGTAAATCACCATCATGAAATGGGCAAGTGTGTTGAGTCATAAAAAAAACATTAACTGAAGCTGAACACAGCCTCTCACAACAGTGCCAGCTGGTGCACTGACACAGGTGGGTCCTAGAACACTCACCTCATGAGGGAGGTTTGTACTATAAGGGGCCGGCCCTCCAGAAGAGAATTCTGTTTTTTGGATCCCACTTCTTAGATAACTCTTGGGAATCATCTCCATAGAGGGAGACTGAAGCACCCACTGGGTTGCTTTGGCTCAGGTTCAGGGAGACTGTCCCTGAACCAAAACCACCTTTGCCAGTAACCTGGTCCCCTCCCTCCAACCCAGCCTGAACTCCTCACCTCTCGCAAGAGTGTTTTGACAGGCACCAGCATCCTGGCCCTTTGAGTAGAATTGGGCCCCTCTGGTACATGGAATAGGGCAGGACATTCTGTATATGCGCTTGGGACAATGATTTAACTCTGTATTGACTTGTTGGTCTTACAGAATTCCACCTTTGTTCTTTCAGACAGTACTACGCTTACCTCACCGACACGCAGTGCAAACGCGTAGGAACGCAGTGCTGGGTGTTCGGGTAAGTATCTGCTCTTGCGGCAGTTTAAAAACACTTAAGCCTCTTAAAATTGCTTTGATTATTTCTTGACCCTGTATGAAGTACCTTTCAGTGCAATTTTCTATGAAGACTGCTGATGTTTTTATATGGCTTTCATTTGTTTTTGTTTTGTTTCGTTTTAAGCTTAGGTCATTTTATTCTCAGAAGATAAAGTACAAGATAAAGTGAATTAGATAATTACCTTATACGTCTCTTTAAGGTAGATTAATACTTCAAATTTTATTTTGTTCCCTAGTGCTTAATAGCTTACCCACACTTTCTATTACTTTCACATCAGAAAGACTCTGCAAAATAGCTGCTTGATACATGCAAAAGTATAATTTTTATTGCACCAAAAAGAACTAACGCATGGCCACAAGGTCACAATTTATAGTCTTGTTATAGATAAAAATGTTATATCTGAACTTACTATTATTTAAGTGATGAAAGAAACAACAGGCTATCTAATTTACACTCTTTCCCACCCCCATATGAAATGTGAGAACATCTCCAGTATGCCAGTTAAGTGGTTCTTAAACATCCTTAACAATTCACCCTGCCATTTGGCAGTTGAAGTTCTACAGACATCCATCAAATCCATACACGAAGTTAAAGTCCCTTGGATAGCTTAGATTGAAGACCTACTCTAGGCTCTTAATTGAGTATGAAAGCATATATTTTATGAAAACCTGTAGTAGGGAAAATTACTCCTTTCGACAGATTTTTAAAAAAGAATGACATTTATCCAATTAAACAGTAGTACATGTATATTGATAAACAATTTAGAAAAGAAACTAAAGAAATCATTTAGGGTTAATTGCTCCTACCACTGCAGGGTCATTCCTTCCAACATTTTGTGTGTGTGTGTGTGTGTGTGTGTGTGTGTGTGTGTGTCCACCCCCCGTTCTAGATTTTGAGGGGTTGCTCAAGTTAGATTTAGGCAAGCCCCGCTAGCCTGAAGACAAAGTGTTTCCCATACATTCTGTGGTATAAGTAGATTTTCCTAGCTGAAGTGATTTCAGCTTAAAAGGAGATAAGATGGATTAGATTTCTATGTAGTGATCTAGCAAGTGGAAGAATTTCCACACATACCAGATTTCTAATATACGGGCAAAGGCTGGATGAAGGCACAATTGTAGTCATAGAAAGGAGTGTGGTTGGGGGACTTTTCTTGCCTTTCCTTACTGTTTTGCCCAAGGAGGAGGTGTTCTTTCCAGCATTTGAGCTCTTTACCTGTTTTTTCCACATGCGTTTTTCTCTTCATTTTTAAGTCAGTCCTTGTCAAGGTCTTACTTACTCTGCTGTGGAGCGGCTGTGTGTATGGGGGAGGGGGTACTTTTCTTCCCGCAGAACTGTACCTGTTCACCTGTTGAGAAAAAGGAAATGCAGATCAGAGGGAGAGGTAGTGTTACAGCGAAGTTTCTTTCTAACCAGGCAGCTAAAATAGAAAACCCCAGGGTGGGAAAAATGGCCAAGATAAACTAGGCCAGGGTGCCAGGAAATGCAGCTGCAGAAAGTTGTGCCTTGTTGCAAAGTGATAAAGTGAAATGCAGAGGAGAGATCATTTGTCTAATTTAGTATGTTTATTGAGAATTGAGAACTCCCCATGTAGTGGTATCAAGATTCATGAATCTTGAGAACCCCTGGGCCATGCTGGAAGAGAACAGAGCCCTCCTCATAAATCACACCCAGCAGGTCTGTGTGGGTGCAGGAACCGGAGCCGCTGCTGGCCCGTAGCACGAAACAGTCAGCTGGAGAAGGTGACGGAGAAGGCCTGCGCCCCCAAGAGTCCCTGGTCTGGTCCCTGAATGTTCGCCCCTCTGGGGCCATCCCTCTGCCTCCCTAGTGCCCTCATTTTGTCTTTTTCCACCTTTTGTCAAAACAGCAAACATCTAAATGTCTCATCTCCTTTAATAAGTAGTCGCTGCTTTAGAGCTTTCTTTTTGCTAATTCTGGAGAAATTCCAGGCTTCAGCAAGGCGTGGTGACGTCGGGGGGAGCGGTAGGAGTACCTGTATAGTGACTTGAATTCTGCCTTTGGGGAGGTGGGGGAGGAGGAGGGTCAAAGGGCCTCTCTAGGGTTCTTTCCCATCTGTCCACATCTTTTTCTCCTGAAGAGGGCACTTTTCTGTAAATGTTACACCCTCACAAAGCCTGTATTAATTACTCACTGATGTAACTAAATACTGACTTAGAAGGTAGTCTCGTATAGCTGTACCAAAGATCTGAGCTTGTAAACCTTTTAGGCTTAAACGGGCTGTGTCCAGCACAGATCGGATGGTGTCCAGCTAGGGAAAGGAAACCCACCAGGGAGAGGGCAATAGTGTGAAAAGGCTGGCAGCTTCTTTACGCAGAAGCCGCATTCCGTTACGTCAGTTCTGTGGGAGTATTGGGGCCCGTCTCGTGGGAACAGACCCCCGCAGTGTGCACTGGTCATCATCTCTGTCTTCGCCTTTCTCCACCTCGCCCTCGTTATACCTGAGCTCTGTGCCTAAGAAGAGAGTTAGCTCGGCTTAGAAAGAAAAGCTGTTGGTTACATGGACCTGGCAGGACAGTGTCCAAGCTTTGGCCTGAACAGAGTCAAGCACGTTTCCTCCCCGTGAAAGTTCCTGGGCTGGGTAAGCAAGGACAGGGCTGTCCTGGGGCCGCCTTCCCTGTGTCATCCCAACCCAGCTGGTGCCTATCACCATCCGTTCCGCCATTCCTGCTCTGCGGACTTGTTCCCTCACACTCAGCTCCAGACCAGGGGTTCCTGTCCCCACCATTCCCTCTCTTGCTATCTCCGCAGTATCTGTTGTCTCACAGCCGTTGTCCTCTGTCTGTGTTGGCTTCCCATTCCATCCCATTCCCTCACCCATGCACAATGTCTTATAATTCTGCTATTTTTCCAGGCTCTTTTTTTTTAAGGACAGACACGGACAGGCAGCACAGGGTGCATCCAGCAGGAGGGATTGAGCTGAGGACAACTGTAGAAGGTGTCATCTGACTCTTGACCCTTCCTACCCACCACCGGCTTCCTGGTGACCTTGGTTTCACAGCCTCTTCTCCATCCTTGCCTTCCTCCCATCTCTCCCCCCATCCTTGCCTCCCCCCATCACTCCCCACATCCTTGCCTCCCCCCATCTCTCCCCCCATCCTTGCCTCCTCCCATCTCTCCCCCTATCCTTGCCTTCTTGCCTTCCTTCCAGTCAACATGTATCTGTGTCAGGCCCTCGGGCCCCCACACTGCTAGGGTAACTTCCCTGTCCCAGCACCTTCCCCTTCGTCCGGCTGTCCCCAGCACTGGTCCTTCCTCACCCTGCCTCTCCCCGCTCCCTTGTTCAGAAGCACCGCCACTGACAGCCCCAACCCCCTGACAGTTTTTTTGGTTTTTAGCAGCTGAATCCCTCTCCTCAAATGACATCTTGCCCCAAACCCTAATACACATGAGAACAAGTGGGCAGAACTGTCCTGCGGGTCCCACCCAGGATGCTTTGCCTTCTTCTTGCCCTCCACACCCAGCCCTGGGGTTCCTGGGAGCTCAGAAAGTTCCAGGAGCACAGTGAAAAGTTTTCTATCTGGTAGGGTCCTGCTGAGCTACCCTTTCCTCCAAAAAGGCATATTTGCTTACCCTAATCAAAACTGGGCTCAATCCAGAACACTTCCTGGCTTCCTGTGTGATGGTGCAATAGTTGGGTCACGTTAAACGCCCCTCATTCCCACTTTTGGAGGTAGGGCCACCTCCTGGCTGACGGGGGTGGGGGTGGGGGCAGGGGGGGCGTGGCTGGACCACACCCAGAGCAGCTGCGGGGCAGTGTGTGTGTGTGTGTGTGTGTGTGTGTGTGCGCGCGCGCGCACATGTGCGTGCAGGGGCGGGGCGGGCTGGGGCAGCCCCAGAATCCAACAGATCCTGTGGGCAAACTGGGAACTTCCTCCGCTTGTGCCCCAAGCCTGCACACACTGACCCTGGCGCTCTTATGCCCCGGTTTCTGTAATAACTCTGCTGGCTTCTTGTTCTAAGCATTGAAGCATGAAGGCCTTCTTACCCTGACTCTGTATGAACTGTCTTCATTTCTAGCCAGTCTCTCAACAGCAGCCTCCGAAGTCAGGGAGCTGAGAGTGGGTGTCAGCTGACCAGCCTCACACCCCCAGGCAGAAACATCTCAGACACCCCAACATCTTATTCGCCTTCTAACCTTGTTAATTCACAATAAAAATGGCTGCAGACATCAAAGGGAGTGGGAGCCACGACTGAATTTCATCAAACCACAATTTGGCTACCTAGCCAAATTTGGTCAAGATTGGAGAGATTTCAATTTGCATTGCGTTCAGGGAGCACCCCCAGCCCCGTGGAGGAGTGAGATCGTGGTGTTTTCTCAGCTGAGAGGCACCCACCCAGCCCCAGCCTTGGCCTCAGCCCCGAAGTAGCAGCCTTTGGAGTCTTGTACAAAAAGTAAGGTTAACCCTCTAAAAGAGCCTTGTTAAGAGTCCCTCTGGGGGCAGTGACTGCTGGTTCAAGAGTCCATGTGATTGCTGGGTTGGTGCCTCTCATTCTCCACCACTTCCCACCTCTCCACAGGGACTGCTTGGTCCACCCCCTGCATTAGAAGCCTCTTCACCATCAGCTCAGCCACCAGATGGGTCAAATTAAAATGTACATTGACTTATGTTAAACCCTCTGCACCAATCCATCCTAGAGAGACCCTCAAGACCCATGTTACTCAATGACTCAACTCTGTCTCTTCCCTCTCATTGCAAACCCTCACACTGCCCCACCTGCCCTCCCAAGCTTTGCTCAGTGGTCACCTCATTGAGAAGGCCACATGCATGGACGGTGGCTTAGCTGAAAATCTTTTAACACGTAGGAGCAAAGCACATCCTAAAGTTGGTCACTGAAAAGTCCTGGTCTTCAGAGCAAACTTCAGGTCATCATGAAGTCAACTGGGTGGTTCCTGACCAGCATTTTCTTAAAGTGAAATAGAACAGAAAAATACCCTAGTAAAGGGGACGGAGTATTGTGTGAATCTTTTGTTTCAGTGTGTGGGGCGTGTACAGAGTCACAATAGAAAGTGTGTTTCTTGCCATGGGTCTCAGATCACAGAATTTGGAGAGATACAGCGACTAGTCTGCTGGTCACATGCTTTTGAAAAGTGACTGATTCAGGCATTTGAGATCTAGAAATCTCTCATAATAAACTGTGGGTATTCTGTCTCACTTCAGGGCAGATAGGCACACTTATTTCCCGGGTTTAACACTTTCTGTTGTAGTTCTTAAGAAGCCCCAGCTAAAGGTTAAGTATTCTCCTTATGTTCACTCATAGGTACCTCTCCCTCACGGTGCAGCCTGCAAGTAAGCAAAGTTCAGCTGCCATCTAGTGTCGGCTCACAGCCTAGACACCAGGATATCACTGGGAACCTCAGATCTGGGCTTGAGAGCCGCCTGTGCACCTCAGCCGGCTTTGTTGGGGTCGGGCAGCCTTCACGGGTTCAGGCCAACCACTCCCCAGCTCCAGAGATACACGAAGATGTTCTGTTTTGCTGATGTTCTGGTTCCACACACCCAGTTGTTCAGGGCCATGCATACGTTTCATGGTGGCAGTGAGGAGGGGACCCAGGGCCTTCTGGGGCCTTGCTTCCTGCCAGAGAATGTCTCGTGCGGTCGCACCCGGCCCTGATGCCGAGCCGCCTCAGATGAGGAGTGCTGAAACCAGCGTGTACTCTGAAGCAGCCGCTGGCATCGGTCACACGCTGCGCCACCCTCACCTCAGCTGTTCTTACCTTAAGCTCTGAACCTTAATAAAGGTTTGATTCTTAGATTCATAAGTGAAGATGTAGAACCTAAGAGTGGCTTTTTACTTGGTGTTTTAATGAAAGAATAAAACATGAAGTTTTTAAAAACATCTTTATATTTAGCAAAATTGCTTGCAGATCAAGAGAGAGTAAAAAGTTTTGTCCGCAAACATAACGGAATATTGAATCTGGCAGTTCTTCGAAGGCTGAGAGGCAGTGTGACTGCGGCCTTCTAGTTAATGAGAAGACCCCCTCGGCCGGCTCAGACTCCCCCTGCGTGGCTGTGAGGCAGAGATAGGGCCCACAGGTAGAAAGTGACAGAAACCTGCCTAGGACGAGGGAAAATTTCCCGGTAGCCAGAGGCCGAGTGGCAGAATGAAGCTGCCTGCAGAGATAGGGGGTTCCCTGTCCTTAAGAGAGTTCCAGCAAGTGGTGACTGTCCACCCCGGTGGTAACAGGCTCTGAGTCAGATGACACCGGGTGCCTGCAGCTATTAAAGCGGATGGGCTGAGATTTTAGTCCTGGAGACAAGGAAGAAGTAAAAAATGTTTCATTACGCCTGAGAAGGGGCAGAGTGCAAAATATTTTTAGGGCAGTGAAACTGTATGATTCTGTATTTGTGGATACATGGTATTATGCATTTGTCTAAACCCATGTAATATTCAATGTCAAGAGTGCGCCTGATATCTGGAAAAGAAAAGAGGAACAGTAAAACAACCTTTGTTGAATATTGATGTATATATATGTATATGCAGTTAACCCTTGAACAACACAGGGGTTAGGGGCACCAACCCCTTTAAGTGAAAACTATATAACTTTTGACCGCCCCCATACTAACTACCAGTAGCCTGCTGTTAACTGGAAGCCTTTTACTGATAACACGAACAAACAATTAACACGTATTTTGTATGTTATATGTATTGTATGCCGCGTTCTTATCCTGAAGTAAGGAGGAGAAAAGAAAATGTTACTAAGAAAATCATAAGGAAGAGAAAATACATTGATAATATGTATTGAAAAAAGTCCACATATAAGTGGACCTGCGCAGATCAAACCCATATTTTTCAGGCGTCAACTGTATAGTGCTTTTAAAGGAAGAACAATGTCATTTTATGGGGGACCTGCTCCCAGTGTTTGAGGCAGGAATCTTGTGACTAATTAAACTTTTTAATGGAATAGGCATATTTCTGGTAATGTATATGCTGTGATAATATGAATTAGTATTTAACCTCTTGTTCTTTGTTTTAACTAGGGTCATTGGTTTCCTGGAAGCTATTGTTTGCATAAAATTTGGACAAGATCTCTTCTCGAAGACCCAAATACTCTATGTTGTGCTTTGGCTTCTTTGCGTGGTAAGTCATTCGTTTTTTACCCAAAGGGTTAGCTAAACTCCCTGTGGTGTCTCTTTAAAACAAAGAAACAAACAAAACTCTCTTGTTCACCAAGATTCCTTAGAAATTCATAGACAGAACATTCTATCTGTAATAACCTGAGAATGGTCACTGGTCTGAAGTTATAAGAATAAACATATAGAACCATGTGGCATCCAGATGGGACACCTTTACTGCTTCTGGTCAGTAGCCCTCAGCACGTGCATCGTACATACATTCAGTTTACTTACAAGAATTCATCTACACTCACCAAGAATTTCAGGCCTTGCCATAAGGTGACAAGGGCAGTTACAGTGCCCATGAGTATAAGCATTTATGTACAAAAGGACAGGCTAGAGTTTATAGGCTGTGTGAGATGTTTTTGAAGGTAATCAGACTACCAGCCAACCTTCTAGGCCCACCATGCGTAGGGTGAGCTTCCCCTCAGAAGAGCAGAGCACCGGGCCTCCAGCCCTGCTGTCCTGGGACTTGTCCCTCACCTTTTCTATGAAATGAGACCTGGCTGAGCTCACACATCCTGTGATTGCCCTTCTTCATCTAGTTGTTTCATTATTTTAGAGAAAAGTCTTATTTTACATTTAAGCTTAGGGTTCTTATTTACTTTGTCCACAAAATGGATCTGAGCTTTCTTTATAATTACTGAAAATTTCTGATACATTTGGAAGTAGACAGGGCAGATGACCTTTCATGTACCCGTTGTCCAGTTTCAACAATTGTCAGCTTGTAGCCAGCCTTGTCTCCTTATATTTTCTACTCCCTGTCTCCACCCTGAATTAGTTAGGAGCAGATCCACTTGTGATATTTGGGGATCTATCTCTAAAAGAAGATTGATTTTTTTGTTTGTTTGTTTAATGCAACCACCATACCATTATCACATATGAAAAAGAATTAATAATAATTCTTTAACACTATCAAATCTCTAATGTTCAAGTCACAAACATTTTTTTTTTAATTTTCTATTTTTTCAGTTTATTTGAAACAATACCCACTTTCTACAATTGTTGGCATGTGTTTTAAGTCCCTTTTAAGTTATAATTTCTATCTCCAGCTCTGTCACCTTTGCAGTTGATTTGTTGAAGAAACCAATTCTTTTGTGCTGCAGATTTTCTCACAGTCTCACAGTAGGACTTTACAGATTTCATCCTGTACTGTAATTTAACAGATTTCTTTGTCCTCTGTATTTTCTGTAAATTCGTAGCTGTGTGTAGAGGCTTAATCAGATCTAAGTCTATTTTTTTTCTTTGGGCAAGATTAAATTTTCTATTTTTAAAGTGCTTTTTATTGCCTTCCACGGTATCTATTTTTAGGGTACTTGTGAGAAACCCAGGCTGTGCCAGGGCACCTTGGACCTGTTCTCCCTGTTTTATCTTGAACAGCAAAAGGGAATAATGATTTCCTTTGTTGTGAAACTCCAGAGTTCATGCTCAAATGTATTTATTTTCTCTGTCCCAGGGAGACAGATATAAGGGTTGATTGGGAAGTATATCAGATGTGCCTGGAGAGTTGAACAAGTGCTTGTCACACGGCCGTCTCTGGCATGTGCACCTCGGGGGTGTGAACGGTGGCCTTCACCTGCCCTCACCTGGGACACATCTAGAGGCCAAGCTGGGCCTGAGAAGCAGCCACAGAAAGCAGGACCTTGAGGATAAGCGGAATCCCCCAGTTGGTATTATCTGTTTCAGGTGCCATGGAGGGGGACCTGGCCCATAATGAGGCCATTGGCTGGAGGATTCGGGTCTCCCCTGCCTTGCGTGTGCACTGGTTAAGGGAAAAGAATGCAGACAAGGTTCAGATGCTTTTTTGTGTTCATGGCCTTTATTAAAGATCAAGATTGATCTCAAACTCGGGGTGAGGAGAATATTACTCAGTGAAGGAGTGTTAAATCCTGCCAGCCATGCCTCCCACATTACTCAGGGGAACAAAGCTCCTAATTATCCCGCTTGCCTGGTAAGAGAACGTATCCGGAATTTTAGATTAACGTGGGAGCAGAGATCCGTATGCTGGTTAATAAGTTTCTCCAGCAGCAGTTGGCGGATCAGGTTTGGTAAATTTGGATGCACATTATCGTGAGGTGGAGGCCAACCCGGTTTTACACCCTTGTTGCCCCCACAGCCTTGGCTCTTGTCCCACATATTTTTTTTCCTCTTTCTTTTTTCCCTTCTTTAAACAGAATCTGTACAATAGCTTTTTTAAATTTAGTCCTTGACATTAAGTGGGTACTTGCCTAGATTTCCACAGGTGTGATTACAAACCCCAAATTACAAGCTTTTGTCTCCTGGGACAAGTGTGAAATGGGCCTTTTGTACCCAGTGAAGCGGTACATTTGGCAGCCACCGCAGGCCCTTTGCGCGGGGAGTGTGGTAAGTGCACCTTTCACAGCCGTCAGCCCTGCTGCCCCCACGCCTGCCCCCTGGTGGGTGGAATGCAAACGACAGCCCAGACCTCGGGTGCTCCCGTTTGCCTTCGTGGAGCCACCTTTCCCTTGCCAGGCTCCCTCCCCGCACCCTACAGCCCCTGACTGGGAACTGTCCTCCTCACCTGCCCCTCCTGGTGAACTGTAGGGTGACCTGCTTTGCTTCGTGTAAAAGACCGGACACACACATAGGCAAACACACTGCAAATTCCTTTGTCCTTCCCACCCTTTCCAAGCCATAAAGATGGTACATTTCGTGGGTGGCGTAGGTTAGAAATCTGAGCGGGTACCAGAGTGTGGTAGAGGTGAGAGCTCATTTTTATTCGATAATTTTAATAAGTCATTGCCCAGTTTGTTGAGGGGGATATGAGCTGCTTTAAAAAAAAAATCTCTAATCTGTAGATGGATGCCAGTTTGCATATGAATTTAATATGAAGTGAACTAGTGTTAGTGCACAGCCCATGGGATTCTGCTGCCCACCGCCCATAAACCCTGGAGTGAGAGGTTTGGTGAAAAGGGAAAGAGGCTGTTTATTTAAAAGCTGTACAGTTTTGGAAGAATAATGGGCTTCTCCCTTTAAACCACCTAGAGGCAAATAACTCCTCTCCCTGGCCAGCTTGGTTTAAGAATGTGCCTGGAATCCCTTCTCCACTTAAAAAGTAAACCTCCTGCGCTGGCTGGTAGCACAGTGGATAAGGCACGGGCCTGTGAACCCAAAAGTCACTGGTTCGATTCTCCAGCCAGGGCGCATAACCAGCTTGTAAGCCAGGTCTCCAGCCAGGTCTGTGGCTGGGGGCTGGTGAAAGGCAACCATACGTTGATGTCTCTCTCCCTCTTTGCTTCTCTCCCTTCCTCTTTCTCTGAAAATAATAAATAAAATCTTTTAAAAAAACAAAAAAAGTAAACCTCCCTTTGGGCTCCTGGTCAAAGTTCGGCTCCAGGCATCTGTTGAAGCCTTTGTTGGAGCACTGCCCTTTTACTCTGGCTGCTGCCCGTGGGCCCTTGTTTGTGTTCCATCCCTCATGCTGTCAGCTTGCTGGTGCATCTGGGCTCCTGGCCGAGGGGGCTGTGCAGCGCTGCACGCGGCCACTATACCTGTAGAAAGGTCACAGGGTGTGACACCTGGCCATGCAGTCTCCGGGGCCTGTCGGCGCAGGAATGCTTGGGTCCCCCCAACCAGATGAGGGGACTAGAAAGAGCTTCTGCACGCTGCTGTCCTCTTTCATATCCAATCCAAAACCCCATGCTCAGTGGCGGCCTTCAGCTTTCAGGCTTTTGTCCACCACACTCATCAGCTGGTATAGCATCTGCGCAGGGCAGATTGTCATCATGTTCCCGCCCTGTTGCTCGGTTGCTGGGGCTCTGGACCCGCACCAGCTTGTTTACTGTTGCCTGAGGGTGTGGAGAGGCTGTCACACGATTCAGTTGCAGTTTCAACTGGCACTTCCTGACCCCTCCTGGGCTCCCTCTGTGGAGTACTGGCTCTTGCCCTGCTTCTGGGGTTCCCTCCCTGCTCCCTAGCATTCTGGCCAGACCCCTCTGCCACTTGAGTGGTCCTGTGTGACTCATGTTCTCTCTCCACCATGCTGCTCTTTCCATTTCATTGCTGTGGAGGGAGAGGCCAACTAGGTGGGACAGGCTCTTCTTTTTCTGACGCTGAAGATGATGCTGTGTCCCCAGCAGACACTTGGTAAAGACCCCTAACGTAAAGGAGCTGGGCCAGAGCTAAACCAGCAGGTGCAGCCTGAGAGTCCCCACCTGCGCCCGCCCTGCCCTGTGGCTGCTCTCTCCAGACTGGGGACCCTGCAGAGCAGACCCTGTGGGTATCGGCTGTTCCCAGGATGCCTTTCATTCCCTGGGGCTGGGGGAGTGGGTGGATGAGTGGATACCGATGTGAAGATGCCCAGGCACAAAGTCAATATTCATCTCGCCAGCCACCCCTAAACCTTGTATCCAGGGCTATCAGTAGGCCTGCGTTCTGGTGGCAGTTTTGCCATACTAGCAGCGTGTCCTTGACAGGGCCGTTTTCATTCCTTTTCTGTGAATTGAGGGAAGTTGAAATCAATGATGTATGTGGTGACCCTTTAAGATCTAAAGCTATCATTCTTAGTAAGAATGGGGTGTAAATGGGATCCTAAAGCAAGGCATTCTGAAGAAATTAGTGGAAGAACGGGCAGTTGTTTTGTTCTGGCTGATCCACCTACAGCCAGGAAGGTGAAGCTGCAGGTGACACTGCAGGTGACTGAAGAGCCAGCCAGAGCCGCCTACCTGTCCTGCTCTCCTTGACCGCTAGTGTAGGCAGCCGGGAACTTTTCCCTAGCTTTCTGTGTTTTGCCCATTTTCAGACTTTGGGTTCTATGGAAGCTCTTCTTCCCTTCAATTAGCGTATCGTATCGTTTGGGGTGTGGTGCAGGGGGGTGGGCATGCCAGAGGGGACAAGGGGTCATCCTGCTTCCGCATCCCCATGGACCGCTCCCTGCTCGTTTCGCTGGGGAGTTTATAGGGCATCTTTCTTTTCTCTTTACTCTCCTATCTAAGAACAACAAAAACAAAGGCAACCAGAACTGGGGTCAGGGTGGGGCCAGGAGACTAAAACAGCGGTGAAAAAGCTGTGCGGAGCAGGGGCAGCATGTCCTGCTGTGTTCTGCCACCGACACAGTGGGCGTTTGCCCGAAATGCCCTCTGACCATGGCCCCGGGCGGGACGAAGCTGCTTTTTGGCTCAGCGAACCTCTTCCCCTGCGGTGCCCGAAAATAGAGTCCTTACAGCTCCCCCCAGTGATGGGGGGGCAGGATGGGCCAGGAAACCAGAAACACAGGAGCGCATCCTTGTGCCCTCGTGAGCAGAACCTGCAAAGCCATTCAGAAAATGCATCCCACTTGATTCCACATCTAAGCAGGGTTTGCATTCCACCAGGAGCATCGCCACTGGTAACTGCTCTCTTAACTCTCCTGGTCAAAAGCTTTGGGAGATGCCCCCCACTCCTCTCCCGGGGTTCATCTCTGTCCCTTCTCGCCATTCTGTACCTGGCATCTGAGGAGAGATGGCAGAAAGGCTTCTGGCTGTCTTGCGTGAATTCCCATTGGGACCCAGAAGTCCTAAGAAATGGAGTCTGTGCAACACCATTTATAAAGTGTGCCTGTTGTTTCCTTTCAGGCTTTCACCACCTTCCTGTGCCTGTACGGCATGGTGTGGTACGCAGAGCACTGTGGTCACCGAGGAAAGGTATGGTAGGGACGGCAGAGCAGAACCCATGCGCGGCTTGGAGCGTGAGCTAAGAGCACGCTCACGTGTGAATAGGGCCTGGCCAGCACCCACGAGCCAGGCCTCAGTCCCGCCATGCAGAAACCTAACCCGTTCAAACTTCGTTCCCTCAGCCGCTGTCCGTTCTTATACCTGCCCTGTTCCTTAAGTCAGTGTATTTATCCTCTTTTTATAAGAGGCTTACATTTTAATTAGTTGTTTAAAAAAAAAAAAATAGTGGGGAGGTCCCTGGACCAGCGTTAGGGAGGCTGGATCTGATCCCCGGCCCTGCCACTTTGTGCAGACTCTTCCTGTGCCCCAGCCCGGGGTTTCCCTGCACCGTGCTGGCCCTGTCCACCTCGCGTCCATGCCGGGGTTAAAGAAGAGGAAGAAAGGTCCGAGCTTAAAACGCTCAGTAGTCTTGTCAGCTTAATGTTTTAAAGTAAAAACAACATCTTTTGTTCCTTATTCATACCTGAGTCTAAGGAACTAATGACAGTTGCTGGGTTTTTTTTTTTTTTTTGCATCCCCTGGGAAAAATAGTTGGCTTCATAGCTGAGAAACAGAAGCATGAGGGGGCTCTGTCATGTGGTGGTGGTGGCAGTGGTGGTCCTGAGCCCAGAGAGTCAGGGACAGAGCCTCTCGTGGGTCTGTCCCCCTGGGAGTTCTTCAGATTCGGTCACTTAGCCTGCCTCTCTTCCTAGACCTACTCAGAGTGTGAAGACGGACCCTACAGCCCGGATATCTACTGGCCTCAAGGGAAAGGTGCAAAAGGTATCTCTTTCTTGCTCATTATTTAATTGGGCTGGGTCCTACTCTTCCCACAGCCTAGTAAGGAGATGCAGAGTCAACATTTCTGTTCCAAATGTTGATAAATGTGTGCCCTGAAGGGTCTCAAACCTGCTCCTCTTCTGCCTCCTGTTACTGATTAGGAAACATGCCAAGTGTTCACAGGATCTGCCCAGGCAACTTGCTTCATAAGAGGACGCACCACATAGTTCTGCCTTTTCTGAGGCAGGAAGGTGTCACAAGGTCCGCATGTCTCAAGCATCCTGATGGTAGTTTTCTCCCTTTTAGCTTTCATCATGAGTGAAAAGGGTTAGGAAGGATCGTGTGCCAGGAGGAAAAGGAAAAGCCTTTTGAAAGAGGTCAATCCCTTTCGGGCCTTTATTGAAGAGGCAGGCCAGCATCAGTGGTGTCATCAGGGATCTCCCATTGGCCTCTCTCCAAGGAGCATTTGGGAAAGATTCAGGGCTATCTGGTTAGTTTACAGAATTAGGCACGTGGAATAACAACCCTGAGGAGGCTCCACTGGGCAGCAGTTTTCTGCCAGTTCTTGTGAGCTGATTGGCAGACTGAGGGGGAGGTTTTAGCGCTGGGCATTGCTCAGAGAAACCCTGGCCTGCGCGAGGAGAGTGCTGCTGTCCTGGTTGCTCTCTGCAGTTCTTCTGGGGTCAAGTTTTTTAGGGCTGTCCCTTGGGAAGATATTGTCGTGTACTCTGCTGAGTTACCTGCCGCTTCTCCTTTTTGAGATGGTTTTTGCAGAATCAAGAAGCTGATCGGCAACCTCTTTTGGAATGCTGATAGAAGTGGGCAGAGGGGCTCCCCGGGCCTTCCTGATTCACAGCCACCCCCTTACAGATCAGCCCTTGGTGGTTCTCCATTAAAAAAGGCTAAAAAGGAAATAAGCAGTGGTAGATACGCATTCCAATGAAAAGTAAATAGAATAGGGAAGGGAGGGTGGAAGGGAGAATGGAAGGAAGGGAGGGAAAGGAAAGGAAGAAAGAAAGGAGGAATACACTTAGCCAAAGTGTCTCTTGAACTAAGCCAAATGCCATGTCCAATAGAGGCCAAACCCTCAGAACTTTTTTGTGGCTGTCCCAGAGATGTGCTCCGGGGCTGGAGCTGGGGCTGGAGCTGGGACAGACAACCTTGTGGCTTGGCTGCTGGGCCAGGGGTTGGCTGTGTACCTCACGTAAGAGCAGAACCAACCCAGTGCTGGTAGTTTACTGACCTCCCAAGCCTTACGTGTCTCTTAACTGGAGTGCCTGGCCCTCCCGAAACTCCACCTGGCCAATGGCTGCTAATTGCTAAGTACTCAGCCAGGGTACAAGTGGTTCTCTGAGCTCTCAAACAGGTAATATAATGTGACAAGAGATGTCCCTGTAGCCTCTGAGCATCTTGAGAGCATGTGGCATGTTTGTTGTGTAGCTCCAACGCTATCTGTCATGAGCAGATTTCTAAGTGTCCTCCAGATAAAAGGATCAAGGTCATGTGATATCTTTAATTTTGTAAAGTCAAGAATCTTGCCCAATGTAGGCATTGAGAAACTCTGGTGTACGGTATGTCAAGGTACGGAAACCTAGGTAGCGCATCCTTTGGTTGGGAGGGTAGACTTGACACCTCTGTGGTTCAAGTTTCAATTGTCAATTGTCCCTCCTTTGTGCTCTGATTTCATTTGTACTCTCACTTCTGGTTCCCATCACCATGTCCAAGATTCCCCCTACACGTAGTGTAAATGTAGGAATTCTCCAGAACCTCCTCCCCCAGGACTACCAATCCCCCGCCCCTCTCCCAGACTTGGCGTGCGGTGCAAACCCAGGCACCCACCGGAGCTCTGCGCTGGGGTTCCCTGCCTCGCCTTGATTTGCTGATGCGGCCACTAGGCGGAGCACAAGTATCAGTGGAGGAGCCTGCTCTCTACCCACAGGCCTAGCGCCGCTGGGCAGGGACAGCGACCCATCAGAATGAGCCCGGGAACGCACAGCCCACGGGGACAATGACCGGTTCTGATTCCTTTGGCCAGGTTCTGAGGACAGCCCACCCAAGCACCCAGGCAGCAACGAAAGCCATTCTTCCAGAAGAAGGAACCGCCATTCCAAGTCAAAAGTCACCAACGGAGTTGGAAAGAAATGAAAGACCTGGTTAATCGAAGATGTTCCAGAGAGTGCCTAGAACTGAGAGCGAAGCGGAATCATTTGGACCTCCCTGCGAGGAGGTCAGAACGTACACTGCAAACAGGAAGAGGAGAGGGGACTTTGGGGCGGGGGGTCGTTATTTGGGAGTGTGAGTCTTGGTTCCCACAGACACAGCCACATCAGGCAGACCACCGCCTGGGGTCCTTTGCCAGTGTGGGGTCTCTTAACGTCAGCACTTGGCCTGCGGTCACTAGTAGCCAGCAGTATAGTGTGTGTAAAGGAGAAGGTGGCTATTGACTCACAGTTGCCAAGAGCAGCTTTGTGCGTGCCAGGATGTGGGTACAGGCTGAAACCTTCAGACAGGGCATTAACCGCCCGGTTAATGGATTGGTCGCCTGTTTTATTAATTACTTAACGTTATTTTATTTGTAAAGAACCTGCCTTTCCATATGATTGGTTTTCATTCAGTTCAGACCACTTTTCAGTCTTTTAGTTCGTTGTGACTCGTTTTTAAGTTAGGATGCTTAAAAGCCTTCAGAAGCCATTGCCGGAATTGAACTGGGGAGGGCTCCCCTCTGTTCTAGGAAAAGAAAAGGGGGAGCTTTTGTGTTACTGTTCAGCAAACCTCACCCCCTGTCTGGGGCCTTGAACCTCACAGCAGGTGTAAACCAGTCTGAGGAAACATTAGCTGCCCGCACAGGGTCCTGGGCTTCAAATCAGAACCTTCCTTGTACCATTCCGAGCGGCACTGTCCGCACCCACCCACGTGCACAGAGGTGGACCTGCTCGAGAGGCGGAGCCACCGCGGCCTCTCCCACAGCCAGGTGCCTTGTCCATTTTCCGTGTTTCCCTCCCATGGCGTGTTGCTGACATGTCTTGACTCCCACGTGAGGTGCTGGTGAGCGTTCCCTTTCATTCATGCCGTGCCCTCGAATGTTTACCCTGATAGCGCATCACCTCTGATGGCTCCCTGTTTTAAATAAAACAATTCCCATTAAAGCCTGTCAAAGATCTGTCTCTGTAAACGCTTATTTCTCTGCATCATGTTGATGTTTTCCACTGTTTCTCAGCCGTCACTGTATTTTTCAAGCGACTTTGGGATAATGTGACTGTATTATATACGAAGAAACGAAAGTACGTATTTTGGAGTGCTATTTCCTAAATTTCCCAAGTGATTAATAGGAAATGAGCAATTGTCATTTTCACTGTGGCAATGGTTACGTCAACCGAGTTGGGTTTTTTCTCTAACAAGTGGCCAGCACCCAGCTGCTTGGCCTATCGATAAACATAAACGTGCTGGAAGCAGCCCTTTTTGTTCCCTCATTTCACGGAGCACACGGGTTCCAATGTCTTTTCTGTCTTTAAGGACATCTTTAATCATAGAGGTGTAATGTTTTCCTTTTTCTGCAAAAGAATTCCAGGGTGACGGGGTTAAGTGAATCATGCAAGCCAGGGTCACATCCTGTGTTCTGGACCTGGGGCGTCCACTTGGTCGAGAGCCTCCTGCAGACTTGCGGGCGGTAGGTCGCGGGCTGGCTGGCATGGTGAGGAAGGGGCCAAGCTCTGAGGGGGCGCAGCCCCTCTGGGCAGCAGCCCCAGCCTTCCCGTGGAGGCCCCAAGGGGAGGCAGCAGCTCATCTAGTAACCCACTGTACTTTCATGAGCCATCAAAGAGGCCTCTTGAAAACGTAGGCAGTGTAAACACGGTGTTACTTTCACAGTAGATGGTTGGTTTTGTTTTTCCCTGCATTGTGCTTTTCTGAGCACTGACTGTTTCTGTGTCTCCTATACTGTACATGTCCGCCGCGGCTCTCCTTCCTTGTGCCTGGGCCGCTTCCCTAAGTGCTGGCAAATTTACTTTCTGGGAGAATTTAACTTCAGCTTCTCTGACTAATCATTAGCCGATTCAGTAGCTCAGTCCGACTGACGAAGCCTGCTCCCCTGTCCGAGGCCAGCAGGGAGGGAGGCACCTGCTGAGCATGGCACGACTTTGACTCTCCTGTGGGATATGCAAAAAGCCAAGCACCCATGACACAGCTTTTCCTCTGTGGCTTTGTACGAAGTGGCCTGGAAGGTCCTCAAGATCCTTTCCACGCCTTTTCTTGGAGTTTAAACTTGCATTTTCTCCCTTTCGGCAAGAACTCGACTACAGTGGTTACAAAACCAGTGCTTCCCCTGACTGGCCGTTCCTCCTAGAAACCATACTGCTAGGTTTGGCCTACTTTCCCCACCCATTTACATGGATACAGACCTCACATGGATGGAAATAGAAAGCCTGTTTCAGCGACCTCATTTGATACCGGAAATTATTAGATTGCAAATTATCTCGCACTCATCATTACCGAATGCCCTCTTCAAAGACCGTTATTTTGGGTGTCATGCAGGAAGAATGTTTTATGTATTTTTCTCCGTAAGTAGCATTGCAGTTGAGAGTTAGACACTTTTCCCTTTTTGTCATTCTTGGCCTTTCCCTGGCCTCTCCCTGCTGCTCCATGTCTGTGTGCTCCCACTGTGCTGCCAGGACATTGCATTGACCCATGAAGCATTTTGATGATAAAAAACATCCTGTAAATGCCAATCTTACTTTCACTAGAATGGCTTTTACAGTGAATTCATGAGTAAAGTACTCATCCAGGAGAAATAAAATTCTTTACCAAATACATCAGGTTCGTTTACCAAATACATCAGGTTCAGACTTATCAGTCTTTTTCCCTCGGAAGTGCCTGCAAGGCAGCTCTAAGTGATACCATTTGTCAAGGCTTCACCTTTGCAATTGAAGCCCATTGCTTTGTTTATAACAGTGCACTCGGCAGGTCCTAAAGAGGGAGGTTGGACACAGAAAGGCCAAACACAAGGTGGAAAAGAGCAAAAGTCACGTTTGAAAGCTAGACTGAAGTGAGCACTTCTGACATGGCGTTCGACTCAGGTGCTCTGCATTCTGCACAGACCGTTGCTGCGGAAAGCCTGCGCCCACCCGCCGGTGGGCCTCTGCAGCATTGTTGTTGTTGAGAAAACTAGAAGCCCCACAGGTAGGCTATTGCAACCTTCCATATAGTTCCCATTTCTAGGATTAAAACCAAGATGTAAAGAGAGCCAAGGCTTCTGTTTATCAGTGTTTCATTACAACCCCACCTACCTGTCCTTCGTGTGCGCACATTGCCAGTGTGGAAGCGCCATTTGGTTTTGCAGGGATTGGTGTCAGTAGTGACAGGCCCATGCACCTCACGGGCGTGTTGCCAGCCCATGATTAGGTTTTTTGACAAGACTTCCTCTTATCACACTGTACCCGATCTAAACTGGATGCTGCCACAATCAGGGGTGACCTGATGCTACAACTGTTAACAGACGAAGGTGGCAACATTTTTCAGTTGAACCTTGGTATTATCTCTGATGCAATAAATGGTGATGGCTTTTCCTTTCTTCAAACGTTTGCTGTCTTCTGTGAAATGAAAGGAATTCGCAAAAGGGAGGGAAAAATAGTTGGATGTGGATTCTTCAGTTTGTGGGAACCTGAATTGTAAAAACCTCCCTTGTCTCCTGTGTTTACTACAGACTGTTTTTAATCCCTTTCCAGAGACTTGTGACTTTATCTACCCTCACCTTTCCTTTCTTGCCTTTGTTGGGTGGATTTTGAAGTTGTCTGTCCTGTGAGATGTTTGTTGTCACAATCTTACACTGTCAAGAATTTGCAGCGGGTCCCAGGAGCTCCAAGGCCTCAGAAGCCGGACTGCGCCACCGCGGTGGAACACTGGCCTGGCTGGAGCTGTGGGTGACAGGCAAGCCTCCTGCCCGGTGCTGCACAGCGGACTCCAGCCCCGCAGCATTATTCTGCTCATGGAGCAGGGAGACTGGTATCAGCAAATCCATCCCTTGTAAGCCCAGGGAGGACGGGAACATCATCCAAAAAATAGAATCTGCTGGTGCGGCCACCCACCCAGCCTCCTTAGTCATTCTTAGGCTTGTGCTTGAATCTCTTGTGCCCTGGTTGTTAATTATTTGTCTTTGTCATGGGAATGCTGTGACAGCATCATGCTCCAAGGGCCTGCAAGGGGGCACGATGATGCCCTGCCACGGCAGGAAGGTTTTCCCCGAGCTGCCTGGCCGCCTGCCCCTGCACACAGTCTCCCCGGTAGAGGGTGCGGCCCCCTTTCTGGATGCTGAGTAAAGGGGATTCATGGTTTTACAAACCACAGGAAATGAGGTTTGTTTGCCTTTCAACAAAAAATAGAAAAATTTGAGACTCAAGAACCAAAATATTGTATTTTCACATCTGAAGTATACGCACAGTAAGTTTAATTATAGTGTCGAATTGCAAGCAGAGTTTATGTAACAATCCATACTGGAAAACCTGGACAAGAGACCTGACTTACTATTCCCAACTGCTTAACAAAGGGCTATTTTGGCTCATTCTCGTCAATCGACGGCGTATGTTGTGGACGAATTACGTGCTGTATTTTACGGGGGCAACCTGGCTTCAGAAAGGTCTCTCACTTTCCAGTTGTTTAGGATCCTCCACCTTCTTTGAAGGTGGATGAAATCCAGACCAGGAGCAGGGGGCCGAGTTCACTAGGGTCACTGCTAACAAATCTTCCAGATAAAAGCATTCAGAGCACTGGGAACCTTGAGAAGACCTCTGCACGAGGCCCTTGGAACTCCCCGCTTCCCCTGACTCTTCCTAGTGACCACGGTATCACTTAAACTGGCTTTGCTGGAGCACATTTCATTTCCTGGGGAGAGGGTGCCCCTTGCACAACACCCCCTCCATGTGTCCGGGACTGTAGATAAGTGTGTTCTTGAGTCCTGTGAGTTGGGTGCGTTACCCCGTTTTCCAGTCTGGAGGCTTAAAGGGGCAAATCCTTAAACAAGAGCACACAGCCACCAGGGGGCATCAGGTCATCCCAATGTCCTTCCCTGCACTCCAGGCTTGCAGATGAGTGCACTAACCTAAATGTCCTTTAGGACCAGAGTCTCCACTCACCCTGCCCACCTCACTCCTAGCCAGCCTCCACGAATAAATAAACAGTGACTGGTCCTCAAAACGCCTTTGTCTCCTCTGCCTTTGGAGACAGACGTGTGACTCAGGCCCAGGTGCTCATTTTGTTAAGGGTGGCCAAACCTCCCAGCCACTCTCCAGATGTTGGCCCTGGGTGTGATTCTGACAGGTTGCTTGGTGGAAGGAAAACCTGTCAGCTGCTGGTGTCTCTTATGCTCCTGTGAAGTGGGGTCCTATCTCTGCATTTGGGTGCTTTTCCTAGCATTCAGACACATTCTGCAAACTGTTGAAGGCAATGCCCCCTGCCTTCAGCAGCAACCTCTCCCTCAGGAATCTGATTTACGATCTGGTGCAGCCATAAACCTCCGTTCTTCACTTCTGAAAAATAGCGAAGTATGGGAAAGAATGTCAATTATAAATACGGAATTCCTATGGTCAGCAATAATGTAATGGCATGGGCTGTTGGTTTTTAAATAAGGTATGCATATGGCTTTAATTTGTAGAGGTCTGGGTTCCCCCACACGCGCACACACACACACCATATTTCTATGGAAACAGATAACAGCAGAGTGTCCTGCTGAGAGTTTTTTCAAAAGGCAAAACAGCCTTTTCCTTATGACTCACTGTCCCAGTAGTTGGAAGTGCCACTCTTCACTGAGAGAGATGGGACAGTAGGTGACAGTGACATCCCTGTCCTCATCAGCCTGCGGACATGGTATTGCTCCACTCCAGACAAACCCCTGGTGTTCTCACTTAGCAAGCCCACCCCTCCCCCAATTTAACTTTCTAGGAGAAAGGTTTTCCTGTAGATTGTTGAAATTCTCTTCCTGTCCTTTTTATGGGTCAAGGTTCTGCTCACCAGCTGGGAACAGACTTTTACTGCTGCCTCAAGCAGTTAAGAACAGCCACAGCGTCACCCTGATGACCCAACAGTGGCACAGGTTTGGATTTTTATGCTAGGGGTGGGTCAGCTCCAGGCTCAGACTTCACAAGCCAGGCAGACAGCATCTTGCTCCACTGAGGCCGGAAGGGGCCACTGGCCACCGCGGGAATTCCTGCCGCCTCTCCGACCACAGAACCCAAGGCCTGAGCTTGCTGTGCTGCTGTTCAGCACTTTCCCCTTTAAGCTCAGCCTCGCCCCAGTTTAGAATGATGGGTGAAAGCTGAAAAAACACCTAGAGTCTCAAAGTTCCCAAACTGCTTTTGTAACAGCCAGAGTGTGCCAGAGCATCTATTAAAGTCGATTGGCTTATGTTTTCCTTTGTGGCCAGCAAGTGTGCTGACAGTGGAGTGGTGTGTGTGAGAATAAGGCTTAGAATCACAGACATGTCCACCCACAGAAATATATAATGTCACAAACACCTCTTCACTCCTGCACTTGCCCTCAGTTCTTCCTGATGTTTTCTTTGGACCACAATTTGATTCCCAAAATGCCAACCAAGCTCAGAATGGGGCTAGCCAGACCACCCATAGGGCAAGGAGGAGAGGTCTCCACAATGTTCAATACTTCAGGTAGAAGTATACAATTTGGCCTCCCAGATAACCCCAGCTGCAAGTCCATTCTTCAATTTCAATACTGTGTCTCTGCCAAAAGTCTCTGTGAATGTGCACTGAAATCATTTCAACAGCAAAGATAAGCCTAGAAGTGAGGGCCATAGGAAATGTATACCTCAGAGTGACGGATAATTTTATTCTATTTTAAAAAATATTTTAAATTGATTATTCTATTGTAGTTGTCCCATTTTCTTTCCCTTTGTGCCCCTCTGCCAGGTATCTCCCTTCCCTCCAGCAATCCACCCCCTTTAGTTCATGTCCATGGGTCATGCATATAAATTCTTTTGTATACTATTCTTAACATCACCCTGTCTATTTTGTACCTACCAATTATGTTTCTTAATCCCTGTGCCATTTCCCCCTTTCTCTCCTTTCCCCCTCCCTGATGATAATCCTCCACATCCATGGTTCTGTCCCTGTTCTAGTTGTTTAGTTTGCTTTTGTTTTCTAGATTGATTTGTTGATAGTTGTGAGTTTGTTGTCATTTTAATGTTCATAGTTTTGATCTTCTTTTTCTTAAATGTGCCCTTTGATATTTCATATAACAATGGGTTGGGGATGATAAACTCCTTTAGCTTTACCTTGTCTGGAAGCACTTTATCTGCCCTTCCATTCTAAATGATGGCTTTTCTGCATGAGCGTAATCTTGAATGTATGTCTTTGCTTTTCATCGCTATGACCATTTCTTGCCAGTCCCTTCTTGCCTGCAAAGTTTCTTTTGAGAAATCAGCTGACACTCTTATGGGAACTCTTTTGCAGGTAATTTCTTCTTTTTTTCTTGCTGATTTTAAGATTCTCTCTTTAACCTTTAGTATTTTAATTATGATGTGTCTTGATGTGGTCCTGTTTGTGTCTAGCTTGTTTGGGACTCTCTGTGCTTTCTGGACTTGTATGTCTATTTCCTTCACCAAATCAGGGAAGTTTTCCTTCATTATTTTTTCAAATAAGTTTTTAATTTCTTGCTCTTCCTCTTTCCTTCTCACACCCCCATGGTTCAGATGTTGGTACATTTAAAGTTGTCCCAGAGGCTCCTAAACCTCTCCTCATTTTTCTCAATTTTTGTTTCTTCATTCTGTACTGGTTGATTGTTTATTTCTTCTTTATGTTTCAAATCATTGATTTGAAATCCAGCTTCCTTCCCTTCACTATTGGTTTTATGTAGATTTTTCTTCATTTCACTTAGTATAACCTTCACTTCTTCCCTTATGTGTTAGCCGCACTCAATCATTTCTGTGAGCATCTTTATCACCAGTGTTTTGAACTCTGCCTCTGTTCAGTGGGCTATCTCCTCCTTGCTTAGTTTTCCCTCTGGACCTTGATCTGCTCCCTCTTTTGGGCCATAATTCTCTGTCTCCTCAACTTGACAGCCTCCTGTGTTTGTCTCTGTGTCTTAGGTAGAGCTGTTGCTCCTGTTACATTGTAAAGGGGCAGAACCTTAGGTATTCATCAGTGCTGGGTGACCCGTTTCACAGCCTTATGGTGCTGCATATGGGGGAGATGTCAGAGGGGGAACAGTGCCATTTGTCAGCATTCACTCCTTTTCTAGTCATTTCACCTGCTTCCCATATGTGACTGGCACTCCTCTGTTGTCCTGTTAATGGTTTCCAGAGTAGGTGGGTTGCCTACATTCTAGGCCCTCTAAATGGACTCCACAGAGAGACCATTTAGCAGTTTCCTCCACCACCTCAACCCTCACTGGTTTTCACAGCCAGAAGCAATGTAGCTTTATTTTCCCTGCACTGAAATCACGAGCTGTGTGATCTGGCCTGGGACTGGGATTGCTCCCCAGGTGTCCCTCCTGGCTTTTATAATGAGTGGCTGCTCATTCTGCTGGTCAGTCACAGCTACTGCCTTGCTGCTGCCACTGCCACCACCACAATGTGTCCTCTCCACCGACCTCCTGGTCTCTGCTCCTCCTACCTGTCTGGATGAGTATTATTCTTTCTATCTTTGTTTGTTGGACTTCCATGCAGTTTGGCTTTCTGGTAGTTCTGGTTGTATTTTGTTTTGAGGTAGATGTAATCCTTATGGTTGTGAAGGAGACAAAGCATGTCTTCCTATGTATCCATCTTGGCCAGGTGTGTGGTGGGTAATTTTATGATCAACTTGACCAGCTCAGGGATGCCCAGACAGCTAGTATACATTATATCTGGGTCTGTGGGTGAGGCTGTCTCAGGAGGAGATTAGCATTTGAAGTGGCAGACTGAATCAGATGGTCCTCACCTGTGCCATGTAACAGGCATCATCCAATCCATTGATGGCCTGAATAGAGCAAAATGGTGGGGAAAGGGTGAATTTGTTCTCTCTTCTTTGAGTTGAAACACTCACCTTCTCCTGCCTTCAGACAGCATTGCTATTGGTTCTCAGGCTTTCAAACTCAAACCAGGACTTAACATGATTGGCTCCCCAATTCTCAGGCCTTTGGACTCAAACTGAATTACACTATCAGCGTTCCTGGTCCTCCAGCTTGCAGACAATAGACATAATGGGCCTTTCTGGCCCCTGTAACTTCATATATACAGGAACTCTGTGTGTGTGTGTAGTGGATGCTCCAAAATGTGATAGTTGGCATGTAAGTTAATTTGTATTGTCATTGGTTTTTCAGATAACATTGCTATGATCTATAGAATTGCCTTTTAAGAAAACACAATTTCCCTTACCTGTTGCTGGCTTCATGAAATCAACCCCAATGAGTACAATAAAGTTGACTCGAGGACAAAAACAATGGTCTACCATATACCGGGACTCCCACTTGTCATATTCCAACCCTTGATTAAATTATACTAGTTAGTTAGTTGTACCTTATTTAAGAAAACCCTTTAATAGCTAGTTGCTCACACTGAAAGAAGGAAAAAGAATATTACTAAGGCTATTTATGTGCCCTGCACCGTGCTTGGTGCTTTTGATGGATTATCTAATTTATACCTCAGAAATCCTCATGGGTATTGTCCCAAGAACATTAAGGATCTGTCGCATGCACTGAAGCAGTCCCATCAACCCAAGAGCACTATGATTCAGGTGGTCCACAGGGCTGTAAGCAAGTATCCGCTCCGCCATGGCACTTTTTGTCAATTCCCATCCTGCAGCAGCAGTGTCTGGCTTGCATGGCCAGGTGGGCACCATGCCTGAAAACCACTCCCACAGCACAATACTGTGCCAGGATGGTGGAGCCTATTGGGCATTCAAACCTGCAACACAGCCTCATCCAGACCCAGCTCTTGCCCCCAGTTCAGCAGCCGGGTACCTCCTTCCCTCCTTTAGGCCTCAGTCTCCATCCCTGCCAGGGCCAAACTAATTCATCCAGAAGTGTCCCATAAGCACCACACCAGCAGGAATAGAGCTCTTAACCCCTCACTAGCTCTTCTGCCTCTCTGCAGCTGTCGCTTCCCACCTGGAAGAGCTTGCCCTTAGAGGGTGTTGTAAGTGGGTGCCTTGCCCAGTCACCAAGAAAGAACAAGGAAGCTCTACTGCAGCAAGGCCCCTAGTTCCCAGTTTTGTGGTTCTTTCCCTAGAAGGAGCTGGTTGGATCTGCTTCATTGGATCTGACAGTTTACAGAGGAGTTCCTGCTCCCAGATAAGCTATTTCCTTCCTGACAAGACACAGTCCCTCTGGTTTTCAGATGGTGACAGCTGCATTCATGGTTTTTTGTTGTTGTTTTTTTTTTTTTTCCTGGAGTTACAGCATCTGGACTGCCAGGGTCTGTGTCTGCTGTCCGTCAGGGGAAGATGTTCTTCCTTCTGTATCATGCAAGGCACATTTACTGCTTTAATAAGAAAGGAGACCCAAAGAAAAGGCACTTCCATTGGTGGTTTTCCACAAACTGAAATAATTATCCTTTATCCTGCTAACTTGATCCTGCTGTCCCCAGTTTTGTTTGGGGAACTATTTTTGCTTTGAACACATATGTTCCCCCTTCTTGCATCTGTTCACCACAAGCCTTCCAAACAGGCAATGACAGACCACTGAGTAAAATATTTTATCCCTTGAATAAAGCACTTATGTGTTTTTTGAAAACATGTTTCCTGAAGAAACATGTGCAACATCCACTTCTTCCAAGCAAGTGCCTGTGTGAATCTGACTTCTCTCTGGAGTTAACTGAGCCAAAGATGAATCACTCACTTGGCTGTAGGGAGAAGCCAACCTGTCGTTCTGCAAGATTACAATCCCACAGTCAGACTACCAATCCCATCTGCTGATGGGAGCCAAATGACGGGCTGCATTAAAAGATGGCTGAGGAAGTGACACAGGCTAGCACATTTTCACCCCCTTTCTGATCTGAAGAGAGTTGCTCCCAGGTGCTGTGTCTGCAGTCCAGTTTTTGTCTTATAAGCTATTCAAGGGGGAAGTTGTGGCCTAGATGGCAAGAGCCCGCATGACATAACCTTTACCTTGTAACTCGCTCATATATAGACAGAGGAAACTAGGGGACATGCGAAAGAGGGGTGTCCAGGTCAGCCTATGGTTCAACCCCTACAGTTCATAGGTCAAGACACCAAGGTTCCCCTCATACCATTGGGATAGCTATTGTTCAGACATAACAAAGCAAAACAAAATAGTTGTTGGCTAGGATGTGGGAAAATTGGAACCCTGGTGAGAATGTAAAATGGTGCAGATGTGGTGGATCACCGTGTGGTGATTATTCAAAAAAAATTAAAAATAGGATTATCATATGATCCAGGAATTCCACTTCTGAGTATATACCCCAAAGAATTGAAAGTAGGCTCTGAAAGAGATTTGTATAGCTAAAATGTGGAAACAACTCTTGTCCATCAACAGATAGATGGAAAAATAAAATGAGGTGTATACATACAATGGAATATTATTCAGCCTTGAAAAGGAAGGAAAGTCTGTATATGATATAGCATGGGTGAACCTAGGAGATATTATGCTAAGTGAAACAAGCCCATCACGAAAAGACAAATGCTGTATGATTCCACTGATATGAGGAACTTAAGAGTAGTCAAAATCAGAGAGATGAGAGGTAGAATGGTAATTGCCAGGAGTTGATGCAGCAGAGAGAAACCAGGAGTTGTTTAATGAGTAGGTAGTTTCAATTTTATAAGATGAAGAGTTACTTACTGGAGATGGATGTGTTTATGGTGTAGAACATTATAAATCTATTTGAATGTATTGAAAACCACTGAATCCTACACTTAAAAATGGTTAAGATGGTCATTTTAATGTCATAGGAAAAAAATTGGAAAAATAAAAGACAAGAAACCCAGAGTAGTGAAGTACCTCGACCAGCTGGCTGTACTGGAACCAGGGTTTGGGTCCCAGCTCCAACCTCCCCACCCTGGCACACGGTCCTGGCTCCAACCTCCCTGCCCTGGCACACGATGTTCTCCCACAAGCTATAGAAGTGGGAACTGTGTGTTGTTCATGCAGCTGCCGAGGCTTCATGAATTTAGGGAATTTGTGTTCTCCACTCACTTCTCCTTGAGAACCCACAGCTCCACTTTCTGAAGTCTTCCATCACTGACCAATAAGTCCAGAATTTCAAAGGATGTGTACAAAAATAGAGTGCAGACCTGGCTGGTGTGGCTCAGTAGATTGAGCATGGGCCTGTGAACCAAACGGTTGCTGGTTCAATTCCCTGTCAGGGCACATGTCTGTGTTGCAGGCCAGATCTCCAGTTGGGAACATGTGAAAGGCAACCACACACTGAAGTTTCTTTCCTTCCTTTCTCCTCTCTATAAAAATATCTAGATAGATAGATGATAGATAAATATCAATAGATAGATATGTAGATAAATAGAGTGCACACAGCCAAGGTGTGCAAAAACCCATGAAAGTAGAGTAACAGGAGTGGCCAAAGCCTAGGGTGAAGACAACTTTTAAAAAGGAGGTGGGGAAAGATTTCAAAACTCACATGAAGAAGAAGAAGGGAAAACAAAAGAATGGTGTCCACTGTTTGGAAAAGAGTTCAATCTGATGATCTTTCCCTCTTATAGATCCTTCTGTGATTTTCCTTTGCTCTTTACCACGTGGCACCCCTGGGTACTCTTTCTTCTTTATCTCTGGGTCCCCTATGAAACTCACCCATATCCTTTCATTCTCAATTAGAACATCACTTCTATAAGAAGACCTTCATCCATATCCAGACTAGCTTATCAAACACATAACACCATCCATTTCCTTTTGTAACTCTTAGTTCTTGTTCAATGTCAGCTTATTAATTCTAAGACTGTTTTTGGCTTGTCTGCTCTCAGTTGTCCAATACTTAGCACAGTAGGTACTCAGCAAATATGCATTGAATGAATTCTTTAATGAACAGATGATAGAGAAAATAGGACAAGTCAATACATACATAGCAAAGGAATAAGAGAAAGGAGAGATATGGTCAGTCAGGAAAGGCTTGTATGAAAGTGATCAGTTGTCTGCTAAGTCTAGAAGAAAATAAGTACAAATTAGCAAAGAGGAGTCAGCAATCAATAGGAAGCATTGGGGGAAGCATGGATGTCTAAGGCAAGTTCAGCTCGGAGTCTGCCTTGACCATGCAGTGGGGTTATTTAGATTGCATTTACATGTTCTGTATCCACAGAGTGATATTCAACCTGGAAAAAGGCAGAACATGGATTGGTAGAAGGGAAATGAATCCCAAGATAACACCTAACTGTGCTAAAAATATTGTCTCTAGGTAAATATCATAGAAATATCATGGTGCTGAATGTCAGAGTCATTACTGGTTAAAATTTACGAAACAAGAAAGCATTAGCAGGAGACAGATGGAAAGAGGTAGATTTTGAATGCTTCAGATCATCATGCTTGGTATTAATTCACAGTAAAATCCTGGAACAGGCTATGAAAGGTGGTCCATGGTCACCCTTACTGAAGAACGCATTAATTAGTGGATATTAGCAGAAGTTCACTAAGAACAAGCCATCCAAGGCTAACATATATTTTTTCCCACAAGATTACCAGATTGAATGCTATAAATGAATAAATCTAGTATGAATACCACCTAAGTTTAAAAATGATTAAAACTTAAAAAAAAAAAACTTTAAGAAACCCAGTCTGCTATCACAGCTCCTCTTAGAGTCACAGTGCATATTAACATATAAAGGTTCTGAGAAATTGTGCACCAAGAAAGCCAATTTAGCATCATCCCACCAAGCGAGTGTTCCACAAAACACACTCGAGAAAGAATTGTTTGGGCAAGTGCCAGCAAGGTGGATTGCAAAGTCTTTAGTTACATAAACTGCTAAGGAGGTGGAGAAATCTAAGATTGAAAATAGCTCAGTGGAATTACAGCCAATTAGACAACTGTACCTAAAGAGCATTATTTAATCAATTAGTACATACTTTATGAACAGTGTCTAATATTAGAATGCCTCCAGGCCCTGCGTTTGATCCTGGAATGTTCAACGTTCTTACAGGAACTTGTATCACAACATTGAAGTCCTATTTAAAAAATGTTAGCCCTGGCTGGTGTGGCTCAGTGGATTGAGTGGTGGCCTGTGAACTGAAAGATCACTGGTTCAATTGCTAGTCAGGGCACATGCCTAGGTTGTGAGCCAGGTCCCCAGCTGGTGGCATGTGACAGGTAGCCAATTAATATTTCTCCTGTATATAGATGTTTCTCTCCCTTTTATTCTCCCTCCCTTCCACACCCTCTAAAAATATATAGAACTAAAATCTTTAAAAAAAAATTTAGAGAGCCTAAAGTGAGAGAGGCAGCTAATATGCTATATAACATATAGAAATACCATCTCAAAATCAAGAAAGGAATCCAACAGAGATTTGTTAGAATCAATAGTATAAGCAAAGGATACATGAATCCTGACTTGAAACTAGCTCATATTAAAAAGACTTGAAGTCATAGCTACAACAAGGTCACCCTAGGCCAGATGTGTGATAGGGCAACTATGCCTCTTAAGTCAATGAAGCCACCCTGGGCAGACAAGATGGTTTGCAAGGCAGGCAAGGCAATCGGGATGAACTGGCCACACTGGGAATGGTCTTCTGGTCTTCTGTTGCATTTGGAGAGAATCACTGATAAATTGGAGCACATTTCAAGAATGACCAACATTAGGAACATGGGTTCTGAGGGAAAAGTCTGGACAAAAAAAAACAAACCCAGAGATATTTAAATGAGCTATAAAAGAAAAGATAAGGGGCATGTTGATAACTGACTTTGGGAGGCAATGTAACATAGTAGAAAAGAGGTGAGTCTGTGCTTAAATCTCTAGTAGTTCTAGGCATGTAGCCTTGGATGAGTTTCTTAACATCTCTTAGCTTTGGAGCCATTTAAACAACCAGCCAACCAACCAAACAAACA
This sequence comes from Noctilio leporinus, assembly GCA_004026585.1. Lineage (NCBI taxonomy): Eukaryota > Metazoa > Chordata > Mammalia > Chiroptera > Noctilionidae > Noctilio > Noctilio leporinus. Next base: position 67,936 of record PVIW01004462.1, on the reverse strand, counting down.
AAAGCCTCTACCATCCCTATTTAGTACAGATACTATGATGGTCCTCAAGCAGAGTAGGTAGTCAATACATGCCTTTCTTTCCTTTTCCATGTAAAGAAGCACAATCATAGCGATGAGAAAGGTGATCTATTTGATGCAGATACAGGGGGAAACTAGGGCCAGTCGGAGATTTCCCCTAAGGAAGGAAGACTTGGCTGATGAAAAGCAGGAACTTTGTGGTAATCAAAAGCTGGAAAACAAAGAAACTGGCTCAGCTGCCTTTACACGGACAGCAGAACAACTGCAGATTCTATAGAAGAGATCTCTGCTTTGTGTAGGCAATGGGATTAAATGGCCCGCAGATCTCCTCTAACTCTGAGATTCCGTGATTCAGACACTCAGCTAGATTGTTTACTGTTCCCTTGCATAGATAGTCAACTCATATATATTCAACTCCCATTCATGTAAATTGAGGAGATACTCGTGTAAACTTATTATTACACTTGGGCCATTCCCTATGAGCTCTTTCTCTTCTACCTTGGGGACCCATACAGCCTCATTCAGGGATTTTATTACTTAATAAATGTTGGTGGATTAGTAAGAGAGGTCTATGTGATCTAATGACTACATATTCATACTTTGGACTCATCCAGACATGTGTTCAAATCTTGGCTTTCCTATAGAAACACTTTTTCCTTGAGTGTCAAGCACATTCTGCTACTAATCCCTGGGTGGGTGAAGGTACAGAGAGCAGGCTGCTGCAGTCTGCCAGGCATCATTTCTGGGAGAACAAAGCCACAAAGGCACCGGCCAGACTCTCCTAGTTCACCCCACCCTGACCGCTTGCAGCTGTGCTCTGGCAGCACCTGGATGCAGGGGACGGCACTGGGACTTCACAGATTTGAAGCCCCCTTACCCACCACATTCCCTGCTGGTATGGTGCCCTGATCACAAAGGAGATGCTCACCTTCCCAGGGAACACAGAGCATCTTCCACCACCCTGCAGAGATCTAAAAGGCCAGAGCAGTACCATAGAAACTAAAAAACTTGTGCTTCAATGCCACCCACCAGAAAAAAATAGAAAGGTTTCTTATCAATCTATTAGAAAAGTGCCACTCATACATAGATGCCTAGACAGAGAATAAATCTATCAAATGCCACAAGTAACCAAGGTCATGAGGCAGCTTAGAAACGAAATGAAAACTATCCAGAAAATAAACTTAAAGACATAGAAATATGTGATTTAAAGAACAGAGAATTCAAGATTGAAGTTCTGAAAAACTCAATGAGGTACAAGAAAACACATAGAGACAGTTTAATTAACTCAGAAATAAAATCAATAAACAAAATATGTACTTTACCAAAGATATTGAAACTTAAAAAAAAAAAAACAAATAAAAATTCTGGAGATGAAGAACTCAATAAAACAGATCAAGAATGAAGGAGTGAGCTTAGGAAATAGAGCTGATCAGGTGGAGGAAAGAATAGTGATATTGAAGATAGAAATCTAGAAATGATATAGATAGAAGAGAGAAACCTGAACATAAAAAGAAATGAAAAAATAACAGAATTATCTGACTCCATCAGAAAGAGTAATATAATAATAGAATCCTGGCTAGTATGACTCAATGGATTGAGCGCCCACCAGTAACCAAAAGTTGTAGGCCTGGTCCCAAGTTGGCGGCATGTGAGAGGCAACCAACTGAGGGATCTCTGGTGCATTGATGTTTCTCTCTCTCTCTTTCTCCCTCCCTTCCCTCTCCTTAAAAATTAATTAATTGATTAATTATGTGTAATTAATTAATTAGTACAAATATAAAAAAGAATAGGCATACCAGAAGGGAGAATGGTAAGCCTATTCAAATAGTTGATGAAAATTTCCCAAACCTACAGAAAGAGCTAGAACCTCAAATCTAAGAAGCAAATAGAACACCAAATTATCTCAATTCAAAAAGGCCTTCTTCAAGGTGCATTGTATTAAAATTGTCAAAAATTCATGACATAGAAAGAAATCTTGGCTCTCCTTCTTGGCCATGTGACTTTGGGTAAATTATTTGCTGGGCCTCCATTTCCTGATCAGTAAAACAGATATAGTAATAATAGCTTTATGACATAAAATGGAAAGGATATTTTAAATCCTTAGAAAACAGCAAGTGTACAATAAATGTCAGATACGACTTTATTTGTAGTTGCTGTCAGAGTGAACCTAATACTCATGTAAGGGTTTATACAGTAAGAAGCTTAGGTATGAATTGATTCTTCCTGTACCTACTATTTAAAAATATTATCTCCTAAACAGTGTTCTTGGTTTTCATGCCTCAAAGCCTACTTTAGTCTATTATCCAAGTTCCTGCAGCATTCATGACAGGGACAAAGAGTAATCAACTGGAAATAGGCAGAAAGGGAGACATTAAAATGGGGGCAATTTAGCCTTGCCTAGAAAATCTATGACAAGGCCAGAGCTCATTTGAAACATACTCATGGGGAACATCTGCTATGCAGTCAGCCCATGCTGGAAACCAAGCGAGCCTCCAGCTGAGGTCACTTGGGAAATGGCTCTGCCTTTGGTTGTGCTCTACAGAACAGAAACTACCCAATGGGCATGGCCTGGGGGACCTGTGAGCTTCTGAAGACAGGGCCTACCGCTGGTTGGTGCTTAGCTCAGCATGGGCCATGGTCTGGACTTAGAGATACTTGACTAGAACTGGGGGCAAGGTGAGGGAAATAGAGATGCTTTTTAAAACATATTTTAAATTGTGATAAAAGGAAACCTGAATGACCTAAACTTTATCATTTAATTATTTTAAGAGTAAAGTTTTGTAGTGTTAAGTACATTCATATTTTTGAGCAGTAGATCTTAAAACTTTTTCATCTTACAATGCTAAAACTCCCATTAAATAATATCCCATTTCCCCTTCCCTCTAGCTCCTTGGAACTATCATTCTGCTCTCTATCTTTATGAGGTTAACTACTTTAGATTCTTCATACAAATGAAATCATACAGTATTTGTCTGTTTTTGACTAGCTTATTTCAATTAGCATAATGTACTGAAGATTCATCCATATTATAGTATGTAATAGGATTTATTTCCTTCTTAAGGAGGAATAACTTTCCATTGTGTGTGAAATGTATATATAAAATTTTGTTTATCCATTCATTCATTGATGGACACAGCTGAGTTGCTTCTACCTTCTGGCTATTGTGAATAATGCTTCTATGAACATAGGTGCACAGATTGGGAAGTGACTTTAATATCAAAGAGTTTGGAAGGATGTAGGGGGAGATTTGGGGAAATAAACGCATAAGACAAAGAAGCAACTCCAAAGCAATTGATACCCAACAATGGCAGTTTTGAAAGGATAGCAGTGAACAGCTGATAGAAAAAGTTGTTAGTTATGGATTGTTGACTTGTAAGGAACAGAACCCACACAGACTGGCTTGAAAGAAGGGAAGAGCTTATTATAAGAACACAGAGGTGTGTGTCTCCTGGTACCTAAGGTGAGGTCTCAAGGAAGACTAGGAACAAAAACTGGAGTTAAAACCAAAATTCTTCAATTTATTCCTACAGAACCTACATTCATTCTGTCAAACAATAAGCACTGCTGTTCTTGACTTTGTGAATACAACTGTAAATAAAACAGACTTTACACTAAAAAATATGAGTGATAAACAATTAAATAAATAAGAAAATTCCAAATTCTGTAAATTGTATGAAGAAAAACGTGAATACCATGAGAAAGACCACAATGGAGGTGGGGTTGGGATTGGGTCTGACTTCACCCAGAGAAGCATTGATTGCTTCTCTAAGGAGGCCATATGGCAGCCACATGGAGGTGACAGCCACAGGCAATTCAAGGCAGAGAGGACAAGATGTTAAGGATGTGAAAGATGATGAGCCTGAAGGAAGGAAGGTGGGTAAGGAGGGATGTAGTTGATGAAAAGAAGTGCACAGAGCCTTGTTGATCATGGAATGGATTGTTTCTCTAGCATAATAGCAACCTATTCACAGGTTTTAAATTAGGGAACTACATTACTGATTTACATTTCTAAAAGGTCCTCTGATAGTCAAGTGGAGAGTAGGTTGGAGAAGGGGAAAATAAGGAAGTGAGATTCCTGCAGGCAGTGGCTTAGGCTAAGGTGGAGAAGTCAAGACATATTTGGGGTACATGAATATTCGGTACCCCATTTTAACCTTCAAAAAGGTTAAAATGATCCAAATGCTTATCAATTTATGAATGGTAAAAACAAACAAACAAACAATGGTAGAGACCCACAGTGAAATATTATTCACCCTAAAAATGAAGTACTGATACATACTACAATATGGATAAACATGAAAAACATTTTGTTAAATGAAAGAAAGCCAGTCACAAAGGACCATGTAGTTATAATTTTATTCATATGAAAGCTCATAGGAAATCTTGAGAGACAGAAAGTGGATTAGTTGTTGCCTAGGGCTAGGAGAAGGGTTTGATAAAGAAGGGGTGATAGCTAAATGGAGGGGGTCTTTCTTTTTTTAAAAAGATTTTATTATTTTCAGAGAGAGGGGAAGGGAGAGAGGCACAGAGGGAGAGAGACATCAATGTATGGTTGTTTTTCGCCTCCCTCCGGCTACAGATCTAGCTGGAGGAGACCTGGCTTGCAACCTGATTATGTGCCCTGGCTGGGGAATCGAAGAGAGGGGGTCTTTCTGAGATGATAAAAATGTTCTGAAATAAACTGCGAGGATGGTTGCCCATATCTGTGAGCATACCAAAAAACCGTCGGGTCGTACACTTGAAATGAGAAAATTGTATGGTATGTGAACTGTATCTCAATAAAGCTATTTAAAAAATCACTTCTCCTTGGGAGGCAGAACTGACAGGCTGCTGGTTTGAAGAAGGAGGGCACAGCCTCTCATCTCTATTTTCTCTGAATCACTGCTTCATTCCTCTTCCTCCTTGTGGCTGTGCTTTCTTTGTGCACCAAGAGAGAAGTGCTGTCCTGGGGCTTACTCTACAGTCCAGCCCCTGTGTTCAGTGCATAGACAATAGAAATCGCTGTAATCCAGCTCCAGCTCCCTGGAATGGAGTTTGTTTGCCCAGCGTGGGTGAGTGGCAGGGAAACAGGACTGCCCGGTTCTTCAGTCAGGCCCACCCTCAGCAAGGCTGTGTGGGATGAGCAGCTGCCCTCCTCAGAGGTGATAAGGGTCTATTTTCAGATTTTTTCAGACAGAACTGACATGTGATGAACACCTTCCATGTGCCGCATACACTGTCACCTTCCTAATCCCAGTTAATCCTTTATCTACTCTGTGTGAAAGCACATGCTGACTAAAGAAAACATCGTCAGTTGGGTTCACTTGTGGTGTATGCAAAATGTCACATCAAGGCCACCTCTGGTAAAATCATCTACCCTGGTGGGAAACGGCCTCCTTAAATGGGATTACCAGCTGCAGAGTCTGGTTACCAGAGGGCAATGTTTGCAGTTCGCCAAAGCATGGGGCTCAGAGTTCCTCCTGGTTCGTGAACCGAGAGGTTTTTGAATAACCCTTAAAAACAGTGTGGTGGGAAGTGAATCTGTTACAAAATCTGTGACTTTCCTGAATAAAAATCCTCCCTAGTCTGTACTACCTGACATTAACTCTTTAGAAAGAATGGGTACTATTGCCTCAGGCTGAAGGTGGGGAGCAAGACACCGGGCACATCCATGTTCTTTAAGTGAGTCAGTGTTTGTGGCATAGGGGGAACCCAAATCAAAACCATGTTTTCCCAAAAACATTCCCCTTTTAACTCTGAAGTCCATGTGTCTTGTATGAGAAGCCTAATCTGTAGGTTCCTGACTCGTTTACACGTAACTCATCAAAACGTTTCCGTTGAGGAACTATTTGATGTCCAAGGAGACCTGAGAAGCATTTTCTTTTTCACAAGCCTTTGTTCTTAGACATAAAGGAGCTGCTGAAATTGTGTATGCAAAGAATAAATTAACTTGAACCTTAGAAAGGTGAAATTTTGTTCAAGTACGTTCTATATTTGGATGAAACAACTTTAGGAATGAGCTGTTTTTCTCTAAAAAAAAAAAATTTTTTTTAAAGAGGGGCCTCCGAAGAACCCAAATGGACTTAGATTCTTATGCCAGAATAATTTTCTCTCAGCTGTTGGTGGGCACCGTTGGTTGATCAAGTCCCTCTCCATAAGGTTTTCTGAGAGGATCCTCAACTTTTTAGTTAGAAGAAACAGAATCAAATTTTGATCTCTCTCCAACTATTCCTAAGCCGTCTCAGAGCAAGTGAGCTCATATCTTCTCTTATCCTCCAAATCACTCCCTTAATTTGGTAACAACTTTATCCTTCATGCAGGTCACATTTTATTTGATTGTATTTGTATCTCTCTGCATAACTGTGTCATGGGGCTGAGGGGGATGGAAGGAAGCAGAAGATGCTACTCCTGACCCTCAGGGGGCCATCAGTTCACTGGGATGAAAGGCTGCCCCAGTGAGAAGTTCATGGAATGTGTGCTTGGTGGCTATTCCAGGACTTCCAAGAAGGGAAGGACAGTTGAGAACAGACAGAGAAGGAAAAGTTCCCCAGAGCCAGTGGGCCCTGGGGACTGGAAACTTATGCAGCCAGTCACACCCAGATGAAGACACAGGTGCCCTTGTTGCTGGTGGAAATAAGGTTCTTCTACAGAATCACATGAAAAGCATTTTGGAGACCCACATATAGGAGGATGAGGTGCAGTGGTCATTAGAGCAAAAATAAAGGACTCTCTCTGGGTGCCCAGTGTCTCATCCATGACCAGATGGCTGAACTCCATCCTACTGTGGGAAAAGTCCATCCTCTAGGGCCACAAGCCCACACTTGTCTTTAGCAAGACACCAGTGCCCAAAGGAGCAGTGGCCAGAGACTCTGTGCCATTGGCCCCACATTGGCAGCATCTGAAGCTTTCGAAGCTCAGTCCAATCCATGCCAAAGCTTAGTCCAGCTCTCCCTCTGTCCCCACCTGGCTAGTTTAGTCTCAGTTCCTGGCTGTGCTCAGGCAGGTGCTACGCTACCACCCTTGGAACCACGGGGCTGCCAGGAGAGAGTAGGAACCAATGAGTGAATGAATCCTGGAGCCTTTTTAAAGCATTCATGATATTATCCTGGGCTTGGGAAAGGGCAGGCTTTCTTTATTTAATTGAGTTTTTTGTTTTGTTTCGTTTTCTGCATTTTATTTATATATTTATTTATTACCCTTTTGAAGATTTTCATTGGTTATTCTAGTACAGCTGTGCCAATTTTGCTCCCTTTGTCCTCCTCCACCCGTTGGGTTTCGTGCTGTCATCCAACCTGATCCTTTCCCCAGGCTAGACACCTTCCCTTTTTAGCTACCATCTGGGTGTCTACTGCACAGGACTCAGCAGGGGGATTTCCCCTTTATTGTTTCTTCTCCCTCACCCCCTCATAGTCGTGGGGAGTAAACTAGTTACCCTCCACTTCAGGAGACTAGAAAGCCAGTCCTTCCTCCCTATACCAGAGAATGGCAATGAAAAGTTGTTAATTCCCTTGGCAGGGATTCAGATAAGTCCCTGAGGTGTCTGAGCATTAACTTCTACACTAAGACTGATGAAGTGTAACTTCCAGACTCAGTCAGACCCAGCCAGTCGAGCTCCCTTCTCCTTGGTTAACTCTTAGATGCCTGGGTTAACACCCTGGGCTGGCACCAGTTGAATGCTTCTTAAAATTAATGTGTTGAAAGTGTTTGCTTGATGTTCCTCTGGAAAAGAACTATTTCAGTTCCTCTTGTGGTCTGTGCTGGGACAGCTGCCTGGCTGGGATGATGTGAGATTTGGACAAATATTTAGCTTAGTGCCTGGAGAGAAGGAACAAGGCTCCAGAAGAGAAAATAAAGTCCAGAGAAACAGTATTTGCTTTTCTCCAATGTTCTGAACCAGTGCTTGGTACTTGCAAGCATGTTCTCATTTATTCTTCATAACAGCACGACAAGGCAGGTGCCATGCTCCCATTTAATAGATGAGGAAGAAGCTGCATAGAGGCTAACCTGTTTGCCTATAGGCAGCTAATAAGGAGTGAAGCTTAGATATATAGTGTTAGGATGAGCAAAGAGAGCAGACAGAAGTGATGATTAGAGTCAGGGAGTGCAGTGATGTTGGGTCTGTTGTGTTTGAAGTTCTGACAGAACTGTAGGATAGGCTTCTGGTCTGTGCTGGAAAGTGGTCAGTGCTGGACCAGAGGACTAGCCTCTGAAGACCATAGATGGGCAAGGAAGCAGAGCAGCCGAGCACTGAAACTTTGGGACCACCCGGTGGTCCTCACAGTATAAGATTGGTGCCTTTTAGTGGGGGCTCTGATGTTAATATTCAGTTTCACAAGAATGTAACCATAAAAATAAAAATTAATTATAGCCCTGGCTGGTGGTTCAATTCCCAGGCTGTGTCCCCAGTTGGAGGTGCTTGAGAGGCAATCACACATTGCTATCTCTCTCCCTTCCTTCCCCTCTCTCTAAAAATAATAATTAAAATCTTAAAAAAATACTAATTATAAATAAGAATTAATATTCAGTTTCAGTTTCACAAGAATGTCACCATATAAGTAAAAAAAATATACTTTGTTTTGTTGGAACTTGACTGAGTTGTTTCATTTCTAAAAAATCATATCTCTGATGGCAATATAATTCTAGAATTAGCATTAATAGCTAATCCATTAATGGTGACTCTACATATGCATTCAAGCATCTGCTTATTTTGTCTTTGAGCACTCGTGTCTAACTGTAAGTTGAAATACATTTTCAGCTATAGATTCCTTTCCTTTATCTTTTATATTATAGTTAGGCCATTATATTGACCTTTAGAAATTAGGTATGTGGATGAGTTATGTTATCTACAATATTTCTTTCAGGGGAGTGAAGAGGGTGTTGCAAATTAATTGTTCTAAGGAAGCATCCTTAGATGCTAAGGGACTAATATTGCTGAAAACCATTGGTTCTAGATTAGCACTATCCAATATAAATGTAATGCAAGCTATAAATAAAATGTTAAATTTTCTAGTAGTCATCTAAACAAAAAGGATGGAATATTATGCAGCCTTGAAAAGGAAGGAAATCCTTTGCAAGTTTCCCCTACAACATGGGGAAGTTAGAAGATACTGTGTTCAGTAGAAGAAGCAAATCACAGAAAAAAGACACATTCTGCATGATTTCACGTAATATAAGGTATCTAAAATAGTCAAATTTTGAAGAGCAGAAAGTAGAATAGTGATTGCCAAGCACTGGTAGGAGAAGGAAAAAAGGGAGTTGTTACTTACTGGGTATAGAGTTTCAAATTTGCAAGATGTAAAAATGCTGGAGATCTGTATTACATAATGTGAATATTCTTAACACTACTAAACAGTACACTTCAATATGGTTAAGAGGGTACATTTTGTGCTGTATACTTTTGATCAAAATTTAAAATTAAACAGAGCAGATAAAACTAATTTTAATGGTATGTATTTATTTAACCCAATATATCCAAAGTACCCTCATTAGGATTCAAAGCTCTCAACATAAAATCAATATAAAAACTGTTAATGAGATGTTTTCTTCTTTTTCTTGTGAAAGTTTTTGAAATCTGTGTGTATTTTACTTTGACAGCACCTATCAACCCAAACCAACCACATTTCCAGGGCTCTGAATCCACATGTGGTTAGTGACCACATTGGACAGTGAAGTTCAAGATAATAGCTAACACTTGTAGAGCAGACTTCCAGTGCCAGGCACTGCCGTGAATTTTTCGCATAGAATGACTCACTTAATTCTCATAACTGGCCCTATGAGATAGGCACAATTACTGCCCCTCCATCACACAAAGATCAAAGAGCCTGAGTAGCTTGCCTGAGGTCATGCACCATTGTGTTTCCAAGTGGAAGGCTGAACCCAGGTGTTCTTGCTCCAGAGCCTTGCCTTAACCACTGAGCTATGGGCGCTTTTGTAAGACTTTGCCCTAGGACTCCTTTTTTGGCCAACTGGGAATCTACTCTGCATAGTCCTGCTGGTCTTCGGGCAGCAGGAACCTGGCTGGCTCACCACAGAGGCCATTAGGCTGGTCACTCCCTGCCTAATTCTGAGGAGCATGGCAGAGGCACTGGCCTTGCCTTTCCAAGACGCAGAAAGAAATGTACTTGCCTCACAACCCCTGCAATCTTTGCTATTCTTTGTACATATTTCCATTAGGCGAGGCAGTGGTCTGGGCAAATCAATACAAAGCAGATGGGGCAGAAAGACTGTCTAGTCTTACTACCAGGACCTTGCTGGTGAATTGTCTGAATTCCAGTACATTTTTAATCCCGGGTTCTCCTTAATAACGACAGATTTCTTCCCTCAAGATTATACCAACAACTTCCTCATTAATTACGAAATTATGCTTGTCACAAAATGATTACATTTGCTTCCTACCTAAACACCTCCCCTCGTGGATGCAAAGTCTCATTTAAACTAATATGCTTTTAACTTGCTTCATTTCAACACCTCCTTAGAGGCCACTAATGAGCTGACTCCTCGCCCAGCTCTTCCCTTGGCCCTTCCTCCTGCTCTGTGTTAAAGACCAATTTAACTCTTGCAATACAGAAAAGGAGAGGGCTTGCCCTTTGAATCAGAGGCCTGGCTGGAGCCTTCTTCTTTGGGTCTGTGCATACTTAAACCTGTGACCTTGAGCCTGAGCCCCTACAAAGCGAGACTCAACTTGTTGCTTCCAGAAACCTAAAAATTGCCTGAGAGCACAGCCAATGGGGTGAAACGGCCTCCTGGTTTCGAGTGGGCAGCTTAATGAGTCATATAATTATGCCCAGATTCACTTTATAGGGGCCTCCTAATTATTACTTAATAAAGAGATGATTTCAGGCTGTGACCCACAAGGCTGGTAGTATTATAACCACAGAGCTGGAGACCTGCCCCACCCCCACCCCCAAGATGTCCTCAGCAGGGAGACATGCACGCTTTGCAAGGGCCCCTCATCCCTGCTTTTGGAGAGTATCCTCTTCCTGGTGCTGCCTTCTCTGGAGTGTCAGATGGGTCACTTCACTGGAGGGCTATGAATCAGGTCAGTCTGTTCTTCTGATTAACCCTGATCTCATTCTGTTGGCAACCGGAAAGCCCGAGTCCCTGCTGCCTTCTGACGCCTGCCCATTCCTGCCGGGGCTGCTGGGAGCAGGAAGAGCTGTTGGCTGAGCTCACCCTGTGAGCCAGGCGATGTTCTAAGCGCCCTCGATGCCGGTCTCCTTACATTTCCACATAGGTATCATTGTACTTTCCTCCCCATTTTACCGTTTAGGAAAGTGGGGCTCTGAGGTTATGCACGTTGTCCAAGGCCACACAACTAATGTTACTGGGAAAATGGGCACTTGAACCTAGATCTCTCGGACTCCAGAGCCTAGGAGCTTAATTCCTATACCGTATTGCCAGGGGTTAGCTGGCCAGGGAGGGAATTATTTGGACTATGTTTTCATGGCTAAAACTTAAGTAGATTATCTAAGGCATCCATTTTTATCAATACTGATGGTGCACTCTGCTCTGGGCCTCTGAGCAGAGGTATACGGTAATTATAATTTCCCTTCCCCATCTAAGCCATATTCGTTATCCCAGCTAGACCAAATAGAAGGTCTTCCATGGGAATTTTCAAATTGAAATTTAAAAAAAAAGGGTCTTTCCCACTCCAGTGGTACAGCTAAATGAAAGCTCCAAGTGGCTGTGGGTCATGGTTCAGGTGTGTAGAGAAGGGCAAGGAGATACTGTTAATAATACAGAAAGAAAAAATGTCAATGTCATGTAAGCCTTTGATTCAAATGCCTGAGGTACAACCCTTGTTCTTTCCAGGACTCAGCTATGAAAGCCAGTAAATTTCCCCTTTGCACCCCAAATAGTCCTGTTTAGGTTTCTATTACTTGTACAACATCATTCTAATATGACATGCTCTGGAATTTGGTGTATAGGGAGCTGCTAAAGGGTTTTAATGGGTACTGTAGAGAGGCAGGTGTCCCCGTAGGGAGGGGCAAGGGCGGCACTGAGTGGGAGGACCAGCGAGGAGCCTCCTGCAGTGTGGGCTGCAGCCATGGTCCCTCGGAGAGATGATGAGGGCTGGGACCAAGGTGGTCAGGGATGGTGTCAAGAAATATTTAGGCCTTGGCTGGTGTGGCTCCGTGGATTGGCACCGGCCTGTGAACCCAAAGGTCACTGGTTTGATTCCCCAGTCAGAGCACGTAACCAGGTCTCCAGCCAGGTCCGGGAGGCAGGTGAAAAGCAACCATACATCGATGCTTCTTTCCCTTTCTTCTTCTCCCTGCCCTTCTCTCTGAAAATAATGGATAAAATATACTTTTAAGAGAAATATTTAGTTGGTAGAAGTTTTTAGATTTTGTGATTTACTAAAACGGGAAAGGTGATAATGGAGGCATCCAGGATGACTCGCAAGCGGGTGATGATGCTAATGAGGTGAACGGGAAACACAAGGTAGCCTAGACTAGGGGAGGTAGAGAAGCAGTATGTGACAAGCTGAGCCATCGCTACTTGACTGATGTCCCACTGCATGTGGCTCTTTTAAGCTGACGCAATATGTTCTGGCACCAGACAAAGGCATACTCTGGTGATCACCTGCTGGTCACAGTCTCCGTCCTGACTCACTCCTCCTAACTTGTGCCTCACACCCCTTTCCATCCTGCCCTCAGCTCTCCCACTTGCCAACCACTCATCTTCTTTTTGTCATTGCATCACCCTGATTTGTCAGAAGCGGTATTGCCTCCTGGTGGCACTTGGGCTTCTTTCCATAGGATTCTTCTGTCCTTCCTGCTGCTCAGTTGAATTGAGCCACCTTGAATAACTCCCTGGAGGGGTGGGGAAGGACGGCTAGCACTGTTAAAAACAAACAAAGGAATCATGCTGTGGAAAACTGGCTCCAGCCAACTTGGCTACTTATAATCATTCAGTTCTTTTTGCAGGTTACCTACAGCCTACCATAGTCAAGGGGAGCTGAGGACTACAGGTAACCCCTGTATAACACCATTGTTAGGTTCCTAAAAAATGCTGTGTTAATACAAAACAAAGAACTAGTACAAAACAGGGGGTTAGGTTTTAAAAATTTAAAAACCATACTCATATTTTTATAATTAAGAGATATATCTTTATTAATGCAATTTTCACCAAAAGCAGAATATATTAATATGTATTAAATAATGTTTTCTTTGTTATCACTCCTGAGCACCATTAACAGAGGATATTTTCTTTTTGACAAGACAGTGTCATCCTCTGAACTTTCTTCAGCATTATCTTAACTTCTATCCTATACTTTTTGCAAAAAGCCTGTTACGTGTAATGTAGTAAAAAGAAAAACACAAAATTTTAAAATGTATATAGTTAATACTCCATGAACAAAATGAATTTAAAATGCTAATAAATTTTAAAATTCTACAGGCAAATCTGATACAACATCCACACTTGAATGAAAAGTTTCAAATGAAGTATCTTTTGCTCTTAAAAGCTGTTGTTATGCTCTGTGTTGTTTGGGGATTTCTCTAACTGTCCAACAGTATTAAGAATAAACCCATGTTCTAGGATGTTGTGTTGTATGAGGGTTTCTCCCAATTTTCGAACTGTGTTAGAGTGAAATCATGTTATGGAAGTGCTGTGTTATACAGGGGTTAGCCATATAGATCTCCTCTCTCACAACTGCCCAACTGAGAGCTGTGGTAGTTTGCACTGAAAGCAAGACCAAGACAAAATTCTGCTGTACGTACAAACATTACCTGATAATTAGGTGCTATAAATAAGGCACAGTCTTGTTTTCTGTTTGATGACATTATTGCTCTCTGTCTGGCACACATCTGGCATAATGAGACAATATTCTAGTGGCAGAATTCATCTGTGCTACTAGTCAGAATCAGGCACTAGCCCCATCTGTTAAGTGCAGCATAAAAATCAGGTGGAGTTCCAGGCTTGGTAGGCTGTTAGAAAAGGTGTAAGCTATTGAGCCTGCAATCTTCTTACAGTCTGTTTATATAAGCATGGAGGGCGTATATTATATTTCTAGCTTGTCACATAACTTTTGTACCATTCATTTCACAAGTGAAAAATCATTTCTAAACTCAGTATACAAATGAACAAACCCTGTACTGTCAACAGAAGATAAAGATGGCTGGATCTCTATCCAGAAATAAACACACACATATGTAGTCAACTAATATTTCTCAAAAATCACATTCTAGAGTAAAATAAGTGTTAAGGAAGAAAAAACTGCTTAATCTTGTTACAATATATTTAAAATACTATCATTTAACGTGTAATGATTATGTAAGCTATTGGCATATTTTAAATTTTTTGTATTAACTTTTCAAAATCCAGTATGTACTTTAAATATGTGTAAAAATATGTATGGATATAAATGTATTTTTGCATGTGTTTGGTAATATTGCAATTCATATTACTAAAAATAGTAATTCTTTCAACAAATGAATTAACATAGGCATTTTGGAATAATGAAAATAAAACTTTGTATTAATATGATTTGAGAAGCTGACAGAAGGCAGTAATTAAATGGTGAATTTCCTGGATGTGAAAGGGAAAAGAAAAAAAGTACACATTGTGGTTACAGAATAGACAGGGGGATGTTAAGAAGAACAAAGGAAATAGAGAAGCCAAAGAACTTATATGTATGACTCATGGATGTGAACTAAGGGGGGCATTGCTGGAGGGAATGGGGTACTGGGCAGAAGGAGGTTAGGGGAGAAAATTGGGACAACTGTAATAGCAAAGTAAATATAATATATTTAAAAAATAACCCTGGCTAGTAGCACAGTGGATAAGGCGCCAGCCTGCAAACCCAAAGGTCGCAGGTTTGATTCCCCAGCCAGAGCACATAATAAGATTGCAAACCAGGTCTCCAGTCAGGTTGTAGCTGGAAGCAGGTGAAAAGCAACCATACATTGATGTCCTTCTCCCTCTCTGCCTCTCTCCCTTCCCCTCTTTCTAAAAATAATGAAATAAAATCTTTAAAAATAAAAGAACAGTGTTAGAAAAATTAAACACCTGTCTTATACTATGCACAACAATTAACTCTCAGTGGATTAGAGACTTCAATGTTAGACCCCAAACTGTAAAACTACTAGAAGAAAACATAGGCAAAAACTCCTTGACATTGGTTTTGGAAAATACTTTTTTAGATATGATACCAAGAGTGCAAGGGGAAAAAAATCAAAATAAACAAGTGGGGCTATATCACAATAAAATTTTTTATGTTGTTGTTTTCACAATAAAGAAACAATCATCAAACTAAAAAGGCAACCTACAAAATGGGAGAAAATATTCGCAAAACACCTATATGATAGTGTTAATATCCAAAATATATAATGAACAAAGACCACACCACAGCAAAAAAACAAAAAACAAGCAAACAAAAAAAAAATCCAATTAAAAATGGGCAAAGGACTTGAATAAATATTTTTCTAATGAAGACAAATAAATAGCTAAAAGTACACAAAAAGATGCTCAAGATCACTACTCACCAGAGAACTACGAATCAAACCACAATGAGATATCATCTCGTACTTGTTAGAATGGCTTTTATCAAAAAGACAAAAAGATAGGTGTTGCTGAGGAAGTAGGGAAAAGGGAATTTTCCTTATACACTGTTAATTGGAATGCAAATTGGTACAGCTAATATGGGAAACAGTGTGTAAATTACTCATAAAATTAAAAATAGGACTAAATTAACATATGATCCAGCAATATATTCAAATAAAATGAAATCACTGTCTCAGAGAGATATTTATACCTCCATATTCATTGCAGCATTATTCATAATAGTTAAGACATGGACACAACTTAAGGGTCCATCAGCAATGAATGAATAGATAAAGAAAAAATACATATAATTTAGCTATAAAAAAGGAAATCCTGACTTTTTGCCAACATGGATGAACCTTGAGGGCATTATGTTAATTGTAATAAGTCAGGAAAAGAAAGACAAATACTGTGTGGTCTCATATGAGGAATCTTTAAAAAAAAAAAAACGGAACTAATAGAAACAATAGAAGAGTGGTTTTCAGGGACTAGGGGTATGTGGGTGAGGGAAATGGGAAGCTGTTGGTCAAAAGGTACAGACCTCTCACTATAAGATGAAGTTCTGGGGATCTAATGTGCAGCATGGTAACTATCACAGTAATGTATTAAATACTTGAAAATTGTTAATAGATTTAAAATTTTATCACTACATGCACAAAAATGGTAACTAAGAGGATGAAGTTGTTAACTAATTATTATGACAAGCATTTTGCAATATATACGTGTATGTATCAAATTATCACATTGTACACCTTAAACTTACACGTAAGTTAATATTAATAAAGCTGAATAAAAGATTGCTGAAGTTCTTGTTAGGAGCTCAGAGAATACTCTGGAATGTGTATGGCTGGTCAGAGTACTTCAGAGGTTAACAAATTGCTCCTAGGGTGTAGATGAGAAACATCACATACATTTCTCCATTTAGGCTAAAATATTTTAAAATAAATTGCATGCAATATAATTCATACCATGTATTTGTCTCAGACCTTTGCAAAAGCTGTTCTCTGTGCACAATTTCTTTACCCCCTTCTCACCTATTTGCTTAGGTAACTCCTATTCAATCTTGAGGATGTATAATAGCTGTCACCTCCTCCACGTAGCCTTCCCTGATTCTCCCGCATCCCCACCAAGGCTGAGTTGAGTGACTCTCTTATGTCTTGTATACTTTTGTAACATCTTATGCTTACTTCTCGTCACTGAGAGTCAACTGATCTGTCCCCCTTCACTTGACTACAATTCCCAGTTGTTTCTTTTTATACCAGGTAACGAGCCAAATACCTGGCCATTAGCAGGCACTCAATTTGTTTATAAAATTTAATTGAACTCAAAAAAGACCAGTTTTGTTTCCCTTCCTCCCTGCTTCCCATCTATATATTGGAAAAGGAATCTCCAAGGGTGATTTGGTGGCCAAAGACAGGTAGCTGAGAAGGAGATGAATGAGTCCCAGTCCTGGAGAGATCATTTAAAAGTGACCAAACATAGAAATATTTTTAGCCTGTTTTCACTTTAAATGCTCCAAGTCTTTGCTGAGTTTGCTCTTGGGGTGAGCTCTGGGGCTGGAGTCTGTGTTGGCTGATCTCTGATATTTATCTTGAAAAGAAGAAAGCAACCAGAAGCTTTATTATGTTGATGCTCCCACGAGTCACAATTCCTACTGGAGCGAAGGTTGGTGAGGCGCTGTCAGCCAGGCAGAAAGCCCATTGGGAGGCTGCTGACCTCATTTTGTCCACCGCAGTCCAAATACACAGACTTGGACTTGACATTTGCCAAAGTGGAGCTAAACAAATGGTGGTAAAATGATGCTCCCCCTATTCAACGCTGCATCAAAGTGGCTAAATGGGGTCTTGAATGTTAGACAATAGACTCACCAGTAATAGTGAGATACAGGTCATTTATTCGGAGCTACCCTTCTCTGCAGCTCAGAACCTGTCACTTTGGCTCATTCGAATAAACAGTAAAGAAGAAGCAAGCATAATGTGGAACTTATGCATGAAATATATGCTTTCTCATTATGTGGAAAATACTATCAGCAAAGGATTACTGATCCTGGAGGGACCAGGGAAGGAAGGCTGGGGAGGGGCAGAGCTCCTGGTTCTTTTCTGCACTTTTATCCACAACCCCAGCACCACAAAGTCAGGCCAGAGTCAGTATTTGGGGCAGGAAAATTGACCATCACAGTTCTAGGAAGTGCTGGGCCTGCATTCAGGTGGAGCTGGACAGATACTTATGGCCTAGGCCTTCTTATTCTTCCTGTTGGGGAACAAAGGATACTTTGAAGGGCGCTTGGATGAAGGTCATTCTATGAATACAATTTGGAGGGTTTGTAGTCTTTGCACTGGTATTTACTAAGAAGGGTCAGAGATTAAACAAACAAACGAACTCCTAAACCTTTATTCAGAATACTTGGGGTGGCAGATATGTTCCAGAATTCAGAATTCTTCAGATTTTACTGAGACCTCAGTAAATCATCACATGAATATTTCTGCAGCGAACATGTGATCGTTCATCCTAAGTGAGGCCACGAAGATGGTGAAGAACTCACGTCAAATCAAATCAAATCAAGTCAGGTTCTGCCATTGAATGAATTATGAAAAACTGCTGGTTTTCGGAGCTGTCTGGATCAGAATTTTTGAGTAAGAAATCACGCAATACCATTTTCCAGAGAAGCTAGTGCTCAGCTCAGCCTCCTTGAGAAGAGGCTCTGAGTTCCACTATCCCAGGCAGGGAGTCACCAAAACCAGCAGCAGTTTCTGGCTCAGAATCCTGGCACCCTTCAAGCAAGCCTGCAGCAACCCCCTCCCACATGCATTTCCTTCCCAGAAATTTCAAGACTCTGTGTGTGTTTTTCAGTTTTTCTTTTTTTCTACATTGTGCTTAAGGCCACATTGGCTTTGTCACTCACCCTGATACCCACAATGGTCTAACAAGACAGAATGATGGCTAAGGGCTAAGACTGTGGTCCGAAGGAGCTTGGTTTAAATCCCACCTCTGGCACGCATTAGCTGTTTGTTGGATTCTGAGATGCTGCTTTGCCTCTCTGAACCTCAGCTTATTCAGCTGTAAACCCACTCACAGGGCTGTCATAAGAATTAAATGAGACTATAAAATTGCTGACATTTATAGAATGCCAGCTCTGTACCCCAAGCATCTGTTAAGAGTTCTACGCGAAGGGTTACTTTATAAAACAGATGCCATTTTTATTTTATAGATGAGGAAACTGAGGCTTTGAAAGGTTAAGTAAATGGAGCCAGATTGCTATCAAATGCAAAAGCTGGTATTCAGCACAACGCAACATTCAGCCTGGCTTCTGATACTCTTGAATTAACTACTAGACTCTAATGGCACATTAGATGGTAGGTCAAATATTTCACATGGTTTCTGAAACAGAGTGAGCTTTCAATGTATGGTAGCTATGATGGCATAGCAATGGTAATGATGCTGATGATAAAGGAGAAACTAACTTTATTTAATTTTTTGGTTTTTCAATTGGAGTTGACATACAATATTATACTAGTGTCAGGTGTAATGCATAGTGGTTAGAAAATTGTATAACTTACAAAATTGATCCCTCAATAAGTCTAGTACCTACTGACACCATAGTTATTACAACATTATTGACTATATTTTCTAAATAGCCCCATGATTTTTCTGTAACTATCAACTGTATTTCCCAATCCCTTCACTTTTTTTTTACCTAGCTCTCTCAACCCCCATCTCACCTGTCAACCATCAATTTATTCTATCTAGAAGTTTGTTTCTGTTTTGTTCTGTTCATTTACTTTGTTTATTAGATTCCATGTGTAAGTAAAGTCATAATGTATTTGTCTTTCTCTATCTGACTTATTTAGCTTAAGATGATACCCTCTAGGTCCATCCATGTTATCAGAAATGATAAAATGTCACTAATTATTATGGCCAGGTAATATTATATTGTATATAAGTACTATGGCTTTGTTATCCACTCATCTATTGATGACTGGGTTACTTCCATATCTTTCTTGCCTATTGTAAATAATGCTGCAATAAACATAGGACTGCATATGTCTTTTCAAATTAGTGTAAACACTAATTAGTGTTTTTGGATTTCTTTGGATAAACATCCAGAAATAAAATCACTGAGTTATATGGTAGTTCTATTTTAACTTTTTGAGAACCTTCCATACTTTTTCCCATAGTGGCTGCACCAATTTGCAACCTCACTTGCCTTTTCCCCACCAACACTTGTGGAATTATTGATGATAGTCCTTCTGATAGCTGTGAAGTAATATCTCATGTGGGTTTAATTTGCATTTCTTTGATGATTAGTGATATTGAGCACATTTTCATGTATTTATTGGTCATGTGTATGTTCTCTTTCAAAAAATGCCTATTCAGTTCCATTTTTTAAAAAGATTTTATTTATTATTTTCAGAGAGAGGGGAAGGGAGAGAGGCAGAGAAGGAGAGAGACATCAATGTATGGTTTCCTTTCACCTGCCTCCAGCTAGGGACCTGGCTGGAGACCTTGCTTGCAACCTGGTTATATGTGCCCTGGCTGGGAATTGAACCAGTGACCTTTGGGTTTGGTGCCTTTAATTGGACTGCTTGATTTTTGGTATTGAGGTAAATGCATTCTTTATAAATTTTGGACATTAGCCCCTTACCAGATGTATCATTGATGAATATGTTTTCCCATTCAGTGGATTGTCTTTTCGTTTGGTGATGGTTTTCTTTGCTGTGAAAAAAAAATTAGTTTGATGCAGTCTCATTGTTTATTCGTTCTTTTTTTTTTTTTTTTTTTGTCTTCCCTGAAGTGATATATCAAAAGTGTTGCTAAGAAAAAATTCAAACGGTTTACTGCCTATGTTTTTTCTTCCTAGGGATTTTTTTCTTTTGAGTGTTACATTTAAGTTTTCATCAATTTTTAGTTTATTTTTGTATATGGTATAAGAAGGTGATCTAGATTCTTTTTTTTCCATGTATTTCTCTAATTTTCCCAGCACCATTTATTGAATAGACTATCTTTACCCCATTCGACATTCTTGCCTTTTTGTCATGTATTAATTGACCACATAAGGCATGGGTTTATTTCTGGACTCTCTATTGTGTTCCACTGATCTATGTGTTTGTTTTTATGTCAGTACTATACTGTTTTGGTTACTATAGACTTGTAATACAGTTTGATATCAGGCAGTGTGATACTTTTAATTTTGTTCTTCTTTCTCAAGATTGCTGTGGGTAGTTGGGTCTTTTGTGGTTCCATATAAAATTTTGGAATATTTGTTCAAGTTCTGTGGAAAATATCATATCGGCATATTGATAGAAAGTATGTTGAATCTATAAATTGCTTTGGATAGTATGAACATTTAAATGATGTTAATTCTTCCAACCCATTAGTATGGTGTATCTTTCCAGTAATTTACATCTTCAATGTCTTATAATATTTTTAGTACAAGTCTTTTGTCTCCTTGGTTAAATTTATTTCTAACTATTTCATTTTTTGATATGGTTGTAACTGAAACTGTTTTTAAAATTTCTTGTGATAGTTCATTATTAATGTAAAAAAATGCAACTGATTTTTAATATTTATTTTGTATCCTGCTACTTTATTGAATTTTTCAGTTCTAGCAATTTTTTGGTGGAATTTTTTGGTGGAATTTTTTGGTGGAATAGAGTATCATGTCACCTATAAATAGTGATAACTTTACTTCTTCCTTTGCAATTTAAATACCTTTTATCTCTTCTTATCTGATTGCTATGACTAGGACTTCCAGGATTATGTTGAACAAGAGTGCTGAAAGTGGACAGCCCTGTCTTGCTCCTGATTTTAAAAAAAAAATGCTTTTAGTTTTCCCCCATTGAATATGATATTGGCTGTGGGTTTGTCCTATATGGTACTTATTACATTTAGGTATGCTCCCTCTACTCCCAGTTTGCAAAGACTTTTGTCATAAATGTTATTTACGTGGTGTATCACAATAACTGATTTGTGGCTATTGAATCAATCCTGCAGTCCATGAACAAGTCTCACTTAACTGTGGTGTGTGATCTTTAATGTACCAATAAATTTGGTTTGCTAATATTTGGTTAATGATTTTTTTATTTATGTTCACCAGGGATATTGGCATATATATATATATATATATATATATTTTTTTTTTGTAATGACTTTGTCTGGTTTTGGAATTGGGATATTGCTGGCTTTATATATAATGAGCTCAGAAGACTTTTCTCCTCTTGAAGTTTTTGAAATAGCTTGAGAAGGATAAGTTTAATTTGTCTTTGGAAGTTTGGTAATAATCACCTGCAAAGCCATCTGGTTCAAAGCTTTTGTTTGTTGGAAGTTTTTTTGATTGCTGATTTAATTTTGTTGGTTGTAATCACTGTTCCCATTTTCTGTTTCTTTCTGATTCAGTCTTGGAAGATTGTATGTTTTTAGGTTATTGCTTTATTATTAGTTTTGAAACCTAATCTGCATTTCTGGGACTTTCTTCTCCCTGCTCTTACTTATATCACTATTAGAAAATCCTGCCCTGGCTGGTGGCACAGTGGATAAGGTGCTGGCTTGTGAACCCAAAGGTCACTGGTTTGATTTCCAGCCAGGGCACATAACCAGGTTGCAAGCCAGGTCTCCAGCCAGCTCTGTAGCTGGAGGCAGGTGAAAGGCAACCATACATTGATGTCTCTCTCCCTCTCTGCCTCTCTCCCTTCCCCTCTCTCTGAAAAACAATAAATAAAATCTTTAAAAAAAAGAAAGGAAGGAAGGAAAAAAGGAAGAAAGAAAGAAAGAAAGAAAGAAAGAAAGAAAGAAAGAAAGAAAGAAAAAATCCTTCCCCTCTCCCTGCTTTATAGGCTTAGCCTCAAATTTATGGGAGGCAGAATCCCTGGCTGTCTATGGTCACTCAGGACCCTGGACACTGAGCTTGTGCACCAAGGTGATCCTCCCAGGCTCTTGAGGCATTCTTTGGTCTGGATTGTGACAGTCTTGGGGATGGAGATTGAGCTGTCTTTGTAGTGAAGCTGGGATATGACGCACCAATCTCTGCTCATCCAGAGACAGAGAAGTATTTATTTAGTAAACAAATTCTAATGTTTGGTTAGAGGTGAAACCTTCAGGAAGTCATTCTAAGAACACATACTGATGTCCTAGCCATAAAGTTCCCTAATCCAGTGTGTCACCACCCCAGCCCCCACACTATACCCGGACTTCTTCCCTCTCCCTATTATCTTCCTTTTAGATCTGCACCCCAAGCCTTCTCTAAGCCCCTTTCATGTCTCTACACAGCCTAGGTATCCACTCTTGGAATTACCTCTACCTGACTCCTCCCTATTCCCCACTTCCTGACGTAGATTGTTTGTTCAAACCCACTGTATCTCCATTCATAATAGCTATTAGGAATCTCCTCTACAATCCCAACCATGAGTGTTATCTGCTCACCTCTTAACCATGGTGACCTTCTGGCTTTGGATCTTCCTCTTAAATGTCAGGCATAATAGTGATGGTGTCAATGGTGAGAGGAGTGACTTTAGGGTGGGCCTAGATAGTTGTGGGAATGTGATGGATGCAAGAGGACTATGTTTTCCTTGGATGATAGATTCCAGAAATGCCTACCTCTTTAGAGGTCGGCGTTTACTCTAGGTCAGAAGGAAAAATAGCTTTCACCTCCCTAATATTCATCAGATTCTCCTGAAGTACTCTACTGAAAATGAGCAACAAGGAGTCAGTGATTAATGAACAATGCGTGTGGAGAGGAAGAAAGACAGCATTAATGAAATGTACTTGCCAATGGCCTCAGCAGGACAACCTGTCTTCATACAACAAAAAAAGTCTAAGGCCCACACTTGGGGGATTTATTCCATACTTTCCTTTGAAGGATCTAAGGTTCCATCTGGCAGACTTCACGAGGACTACTCCACTACAGAGTTTGGGGAGTGGAAACATTTTAATAATTTGTAACTACAGTTCCTCTATGGTTGCTTTTCTCCTGAGATATAGCAGGAGCTGAAGGAAGCAATTGCAATAGGGTGATATTTCTTAAACCTAATTCAGTCACCATTATTTTTAAATTTTTAAAATTTTATTATGAGCCTTTAAGAGGAGGCTGTGCTTCTTGTGAGCATAATTCTCATGATCTGGCAAAGGGGATGGATAAATCAGGGACAGACCTATCAGGGTCAGAAACATACCTTCCAACAGACCCCAAAGGGCATTTGGCTCAATAGATGGAGAGCAGGATGATAGCTAGTAGGGTGGGATGGTTAGGGGTGGAGGGATTAAGCAAAAAGAAGAAAGGATTCATGGGCATGGACAACAGAATGGTAAAATGTCTCAGAGAGCTGAAAGAGCAGGTGGGAGGGGGGCAGTGCGGGGAGGGGCAGCCTTTATGATCAGTGAAGTGCAATATTGTCTTCGGATGTTCACATTACCCCACAAGTTTCTTCTAGTACTTTTTCATAACTCTGTAACTGAACATGGGATGTGACATGTCTGAAACTGTCTTGTTTAAAGCAATTGTTTGAAAACTGTTGGAAACAGCCAATAGATTTGCTTCCCACTTTCAAACATAGAAATGGTTTCTCTTTGACTCCATAATGAGAGCAGATCATGGAGACAAAGCAATATCAATGCACATGCATGGACCTTGCTCGGAATGTCCCAGCTCATCTTCCTACATTTTCAGCTGTTTGTCAGACTGAGGTGTATTAATCATTCATTTTTTTCAATGGGCAGCACATCTTCTTTGAAGTAAAGAACACCATCCTGTTTGATGGGCAGAAAAGAAATATCTAGAAAGTATTTATTTGTCTATTTAAAAAATTGTTTTACTCAAAGATAAATAAATAAATAAATAAATAAATATATGACATATATATATATGTATGTCCGCAGATAATTTAAGAAATGCACTGATAAGAAACTAGGGAGAGAAAACCCATTGTGCCTCCTCAGTTACCCCACTAATTAATGTCTGACTCAGAAGAATATTGTTTTTCACTCTCTCCCTTGACCTTCCTATTCAATACATAGTGGTAACTATAGTAGTATGTACATATACTGTTTACAGTGACCATGCCATTTATTTAAACTAGACCCCTTTGACAGTGAAAGTGAGTGCTAATAATTACTATGACCTCAGGACAATAGGCTTATACAGAGACACATGTTCACCCTAATAAATAGTGGAAGTAGCATGAATTCTGCAGTCAGGGCCAGATTTCAATCCTGGTGTCCCACATACTTACTCACCACGTGAGTACAGACATGCTATGTCACTTCCCAAGCCCCACTTTGCTCACTTAATATTAATACTTAGCTTGCAAGACTGTTATAAGGATTAAATGATAAAGTATATGTGAAATCACCCTGCACAGCACAAAGCTGGCATTCCAAATATATCCACATGCTTTATAACAATATGCCAGAATCAGTGAATTAGTTCATTTATTTATTTAGTCATGCACCCATGAGTGAATTGAATAAATATGTATTGAATGGAAGGGGTTCTCAGTGGAAGCAGTGCTTCCCAACAGAGGATATTTTGGAAACTTGTGGAGGTTGCATTTGGTTGTCTCTTAAATACAACTGGCATTTAGTAGGAGAGTTCCAGGAGTGCTAGACATCCTGTAATATACTAAAAACTTCTGCACAGGGCTTCCTAGCATCCCACTGAATGTGTAGGTTAAAAATACTCTTTATAATGATCTGAGCCTAGAGAACAATTTTATTTTACACATAAATGCAAAGCACTCTTTTTGTAGAGTTCTAATGTATACTGAATTTTCCAAGAATGTATCAGCTGTGGAAATTAAAGTAAGATGGTACTTTGTTCAGAGCCATTGAACAGAAAAAATGTAATACTGCTAAGGAGAGTTTCTGAAATGGTGAGCAACTCTTGGTGAAATTCTGAACAAAGTACTGTCTTACCTTAATTCTCACACATGTATTCAGAGTTAATCATTTGAAACAATTTTGTTGGAGTGTATTGTGACAGTTGCCATATCAGCATGCATTTTAAAAAAGCTTATCAAAATTGGTGAATTTTTGTGTAGCCATTTTAATATTGAAGATGGAAGAAAATACACAACATTTTCAGCATATTCTGCTTTATATTTCAAGAAAGGTAAAAATGCAAAACAAAAAAATTACTTATGCAGTATATGAAGAAGGTGCTGTGACTGATCAAACATGTCAAAAGTGGTTTGCAAAGTATCTTGGTACTATTGGCATTTTAATCAAATAATTATTTGCTGTGGGGCTTTCTAATGCTTTCGGAGATGTTTAACAGCACCCCCGGCTTCCACCCAGGAGAAGCTAATAGCAGGAAATAGCTGACATATTAAAAATATCCAAATCAATAAAGTTATTGGTGAAAATTTTAAAAACATGTTTTTTATTTTATGGAAACAATATAAGAGACATTTTATATTTATAGCAGTACCCCTATTGGATAGTAAAGGTAAAGGGAAGGATATGTTAGTCATTAATTCAACACCCCTGTCTCAAACTGTAGTTAAAGCTTTCCCATTCACATGATTTTCTACGTTGAAATAAGCATCTGATTCACATGCCTGCTCTCATGTAGGCATGGCCATGCCTAAGGTTTTACATAATGAAAATCATATTACTTTCTTATAAATTGTTTTTCTTGTGTTTCTCTTTAGTAGCAAGGTATTGTATTTGTTGCAAAAACTGTGAGATGTTCACCAAAACCCATGTTCTCTTCTCTCTCTCCTGAGGCCATAAGTAGACTCAATTTCTTAGTCTCTCTTGCAATTAGTTGTGGTCATGTGACTGAGTTCTAGTCAATGGCACCTGAGAAATGATGTAGGCCACTTGCAGCTTTAGCCAAGAAGACCTTCTCCACATATCCCTCCATGTCCATGGCAGGAAGAGATGACTGACAATTTCTTATTTGCCCAGACCTATGTAGAAGCTAGAAATAAATTTCTATTGTGTTTATGCCATTAAATATAAGGTCTATTTATTTTATTGAAGGTCTATTTATTTTAGCCATTAACACCCTAACTAATACAATATGGTCTTCTTTTAATACTCACATGTGAATTTCAGTCTAAGATTGTAAAGAGAACATCATAAACTATTAGTTATAAAGTGGACCTTAGGAATGAAATATTTGAGAATTTCTGGCTTAGACTATGGAAGGTTTTGTAATGACTATAAAGAAGAATTATACATGGTCTGGACTTCATCAAGTTTATAATTAAGAATGCTATCTTTCTTTTTTTTTTATTATTATTATTTATTTATTTATTTATTTATTTTTTTATCAATGTATGGTTGCTTTTCACCTGCCTCCGGCCACAGACCTGACAGGAGACCTGGTTTGCAACCTGGTTATGTGCCCTGGCTGGGGAATCGAACCTGCGACCTTTGGGTTCGCAGGCCGGCGCCTTAACCACTGTGCTACCAAGAATGCTATCTTTCTTATTCACTGTTACAAAATATGTGCTTATTTGTGGGTGTGTAATATATAGATTTTGTTAACAATTTATGTTTTAAATAGCAACTAACTACTCATGGGTGTGTTGTGAAATCAGTCAATCTTTAGGTTAGAAAAGATGCTGAGAATGAAGACAAATTTGGATGGAAATTGCACAAGAACTATATGATTCATGTACATAGACAATATATATTCTCATATTAGCATGTAAATTAGATGAGATTCCTTTCAACTGAATTGTGGAAATGTACATTTCCAGTTATGAAGCACCCCAAACTGGGGATGCTTGGGAAAAGGAGTGAATGCTATATTATACTTTATTATTGAAATGTGAACATACCTAATCTCTACCTCAACAGACTCTTCAATAGTTCAGGGTTTAGTTTAGGACCACATAGGAAGTCAACCACAAGTTTAAAAAGTGGCTAGAATATTATTCTACAAAATTATTTAAATTCTAGGGTCTTTTATTTTTTATCTCAACTTAGTAGACATAATAATTTCTACTCTGAGGATCGGCTGAGCACTGCTAGTGCCATTATTTCTGAAGGCTTCAACTTGTAAAACACATGTAGAGGAAAACCAGAGGGTATTGAAAGAAGTAAGACCTGTGCACAGCCTAAATAAATAAATCTACTATTTAAGATGGAAAGCTCCAAAAAGAATAAGTTGGGGTTCCAGTAGCTTAAAATAAAGTTGAGTTGTGTTATTGGAGGGGAGAGGATCTGACTCAAAAACCAAATTCGTTTTTTAACTATGGGTTTGGCATTGTCTCTAGGACAATGTCCACAAAAGTGAGTTCTGCAATACACCATTTCTGTGATCTATTTCACAAAAAATCACATTCTAGAGTAAAATAAGTATTAAAGAAGAAAAAATTTGCTTAATCTTGCTACAATATATCTAAAATACTATCATTTAACATGTAATAATTATGTATAAGCTATTGGCATATTTAAAATTTTTGTATTAACTCTTCAAAATCCAGTATGTACTTTAAATATGTGTAAAAATATGTTGGGTGTAAATGTATTTTTGCATGTGTTTGGTAATATTGCAATTCATATTACTAAAAAGAGTAATTCTTTCAACAAATGAATTAATGTAGGCATTTTGGAATAATGAAAATAAAACTTTGTATTAATATGATTTGAGAAGCTGACAAAAGGCAGTAATGAAATGGTGAATTGCCTGGATGTGAAAGGGAAAAGAAAAAAAGTACACATTGTGGTTACAGAATAGACAGGGGGATGTTAAGAAGAACAAAGGAAATAGAGAAACCAAAGA
>PVIW01004462.1:0-39566 GCA_004026585.1 Noctilio leporinus | reverse complement strand
GCTTTGTGTAATAAGAAACAATTTATTTGTATAGATTGGTGGCCACCAAACTTTTTCATTCTGTAACTCCATTAATTAAAAACATTTTGAAAAAGCATGATATATATACATATACAGGGTGTGCCCGATCAATTGGTAAAATTTTAATAAAATAAACAACATATCATATAAGTGTTATATTTTGAAATACATTTATTCTTATATGTAAATACATAAATACAGTCATTATTTTTTAATTTGTTCAAAAAAGTCCATTTGCTGCAATAATAGACTCAATTCAACTTCAGAATCTTGAACATGCTTTCATTAACATTTCTTTATTCATGGACATCATAATGTTTTCAATCTTAGCTTTAACAGTCCCTTTATTGGAATGAGGTTGT
The DNA here is from genome assembly GCA_004026585.1 of Noctilio leporinus. Taxonomy (NCBI): domain Eukaryota; kingdom Metazoa; phylum Chordata; class Mammalia; order Chiroptera; family Noctilionidae; genus Noctilio; species Noctilio leporinus. Next base: position 39,183 of record PVIW01004462.1, on the reverse strand, counting down.
TTATTAACTTCTCTCTCATAAACACTGCATACACAATAGCCTAAAGGATTTGCATCCAGTGAACTAGGCGGCCAGATTTCCTGTGACCAGAATTCAGGAACATTGACACTGAGACATTCTTGCACCTTTTTGGTATTATGTGCTGGTGCACCATCTTGTTGGAAGATCAAATGACATCCATTTGCAACTTGCTTCATCCACGGTACAACTACTTTTCTCAAAACATCAAGGTAAACATCGTGGATCTTCATTGATGATCTCCTGGATTCTGTGTACAGTGTCTGGACTTGTGTGATCCTTGTGTACCTTATGTATTTTCCTTGTTAATGTGGCAACGTCAGGATAAGCATCATACACCTTCACTTTGTAAACTGTACGTAAAAGGAAGTTATTGAAGTCCACAATCTCCTTAGCAGTTTGTCTTGCACACAGTCCAGAAATTATGGTTGCTCTAACATCATATTCCTTCAACATGGTGGTTGCTTTCAGAATTTAATACTTTATACCTGAAACAATGGTGTTAAATCATAACCTTAGAAACATAGTTTTTCAAAATTAATGAGAAGCACATGAAATAAGGTGATGCAAAGTTATTGCCAATGCATCAGGGGCACCCTATATATAAACATATATATATATATACACACACGCACACACACACACACATACATATATATGTATACACACACATATATAATTTAAGATACTATCAAATGTATATTACTATTATATTGGAACATAACGTTTCTTTAGACATCAATTGTAAAATGCACCCCAATATGAGAGAGGTTAAAATGTGAAAGAATATGTATCTTAGAACTGATGAAAATCAACCATATACTTGTAAATGAATATGTTAGGTCCATTTAAAAACACAAAAATGGGAGTTTTAAATGATTGATATTTGATAAACAAAAGTTCCAATAATTTTTTTTAAAGATTGTATTTATTATTTTTAGAGAGAGGGGAAGGGAGAGAGGCAGAGAGGGAAAGAGACATCAATGTATGGTTGTATTTCACCTGCCTCCAGCTACAGACCTGGCTGGAGACCTGGCTTGCAACCTGGTTATGTGCCCTGTCTGGGAATTGAACCAGCGACCTTTGGGTTCGCAGGTCAGCACCTTATCCACTGTGCCACTAGTCAGGGTGCAATACTTTCTTACTGCACCGCAGAAGATCACCATAGACACCCCACTTAGGAGATCCGTGGCATAGAGATAGCTCATCTGTGGGCCCAGAAAAGGGCCTGTGGGCTTGGGCAAGTGGAACAGCATTCCAGATGAAAATGTTTCCAGAGTACAGAAACAGGCAGGGCTGTCTGAGTGGTGTTGGGATCAGTGAGTCAACCAACGGGCTAGAAGTGACTGAGATTCTGAGCCTTCGTGTTAGGGCTAATGACAGAAGTGTCACCAGGAGGAGCTAGTCTTTGGGGGAAAATAACATAAGGTGAACAGGGGCCATTCAAGTGGAGCTAACCTTGTACAGACAGGGCAAAGAAATGATAGCTGGACGCTGGATTTAACAGCAGCCTGGGAGAAGAACAACACGGGATTTTTGGTAGGTGCTACTTAAGGCTGATGGAAGCCAGATGTGATGTGGTTTGAAGAGGACAAGCCAAGCATGTCTGGCTCAAAATACCCTCCCTACTGACTATTACAGTGCCTGAAATTTTTTCTGAAAATTAACCCCTATCAGTTAAGGCACTGAAAACCCCAATTAAAGTGCAGTGACCCCCAACAGAAGCTAGGTCTTTTTTTCTTGCGAGCTAATACTTCAAAGGAGACATTTGCTGAGAGGAAAACACCATAGAAAAATAATGGGGAAGCTATTTTTCTATAGTGTAAGAGAGGTAAGAGAGAGTAGTAACCCCTAGAGGATAATAAGTTATACTAACAGCATAAGATCTACTGAGGTGACTTTTATGTTCATCAGCTGCATATAGTCTTAAATTCTTCGTTGAATTTTATAGAGAAAGTAATATATAATTAGTGTAAGTAATTATAGATTAACCTTGTGATAAACACACACATATGTAATTTAATTATATAGCATAACGCACATAATAATATAATGTATTATATATTTTTGTATATTATATATTACATAGATGTATTTCTGAGTATTTTTATAATTTTTGCCTTGTGAGAAAACACATGATTTATATAATTTAATTATTACAGATAATTATATTCATTAAAATAATAATAAATTTTATTATATTTAAATATAATTAGATTACATTATAGGTATAATTATATGTATGCATGTGTTTTCTTATGAGTGGTTTCTAGCAAAAAAAAATTTAAGAAAACTCAAAAGTAACCATTTTTAGCATTTTGTAAGAGTAAAAGAAGTCACAAGAAAAATAAGCAATAGATTTGAATAATTTTTTAATTCTATAAAAAAGAGAATGCACCACTCAAATTAAGATTAAAAGGTAAACTGAAGAATACATGTACAACAAATACAACCTAGAGCTACTCTCTTTGCTACATAAAGAACTCAATGATGAAACTACAAGGAACCCTAAGCTTAAACTGCCAAGGGCATCCACATATAGTTCACAGAAGAGGAATTCTCACTAGTCAAGGCTTATATGGTCCATGAGGGAGGAATCATGTCTTTGCCCTCACCATTGTGGTCCTGGTGCCTGGATCAGGACTGGCTCACCTCCTGAGTAAGGGGCTCACATTTCTACAGCTTAGGACCAAAACGGAGAATTACCTCCCTTCCTAAAATTTAAAAATTCACAGGTCCAAAGACACTGGTTGCACAGCTTGGGTTACATACCCACCACTTGAATCAATCATCAAGGCCAAAGGCGAGACACATGATGATTCGTCAGCCTGGTCTGGTCACATGCTCAGCCTTTTTTGTTAAGAGGATTTGAGCCTATTATTAGGAATTGAAAGGAAAGGTGCGGAGCAGAAAATAATTGCTGTATTTGTCTTCTATTGCTGTGAAGCAAATGACCACAAACTTAGTGGCTTAGAGCAGCACCATCTATCAGGCCACAGTGCTTTAGGTCAGGACCTCTGTGCATGGCATGACTGGGTTCTCTGCTCAGATTTCACAAGGCTGAAAGGTGCCAGCAAGGTTTTGTTCTTATTGGAAGCTCAGGGTCATCTTCCAAGGTTATGTGGCTGTGGAAGCACAACCTACAATTGCGGTTGTAGGACTGAAGTATCCATTTTCTTGGTGGGTATTCTCAGCTCCTAAAGGCTGCTGTATGACATGCCATATGCCCCTCTCCCTTTGCCCCCAGCCCATCTTCAAAGTAAGCATGTGTTGAATCTACGAATATTTCACTATTTAAGTCTCTTTCACCAGAAAGGGCCCAGTTTCTTCTAAGAGCTCACCTGATTAGATCCCTCTGCCCTTGGGAATCTCCCTCTGTAAAATTTAATTGATATGACACCTTAATTATCTTACCAAAAAGGGTTTGCTGCCCAGTGCATGTAGATGCAAATACTATAGCACCAGCTTTTGAGGGAAAAATAGGAGCTTTATTTGTCAGTCAACTGACAAGAAGACAGCAGGCTCAAATCTGTCTTCCTATTCCAGGATTTGGTGAGAGGTTTTGAAGGGTAGCACTTAAGGGTTCACAGCTGTTACTTGAAAGTGGTGTTTCACAAGTGTTATTCACAAGTGGCTTTTCCCAGTTTTAAACTTTGATTCTGGGTCTTGTTAGGAACAGAACAAGACCAGGTTCTGAGGGTGCAATAACATCTGCAAAATTTCTTTGCAAGGGTACCTAGCTTTGTGTTCAGACTGAATAACGGTTAGGAGGTATATCTTGGGGCACAAGAGGGTGGGACCATTAGGGGCCATCTTAGAATTCTGCTGACCACAACTGCTATAGAAACTTAGGAAACAAGAGTCAGTTTTGAGTAGACACATTTCAAAAGGTCAATTATCCCAAGACTAAGTTTATCTAAATCTTGAGCAACAAATGAACTTATCAAACTTTTTGTTTTATCTATGTAATCAAAATAAGTTGATTAAATCCATTTTTATTATTAATTTATTGTCTTAATTTTAGGAAGTTAGGATATAAACTGAAAACAGAACTTAGTTAAAAGCAAGGTTTAAGCACTTTCTGCAAGCTTCTCCCTAGATCACACACTGACACCATAAACTCAATTTAGTTCCCCTGTTATACACCCCCATGGAACCATATTCTTCCCACTCATGACCTTTACCACATTCATCATTACTTACTCATTCCTACTAGACCATAATGCCGACCATGCAGAATCTGTGTTTCCTGTTTGACGATGTACCCTCCATTCAAAGCACAGTGCCTGGCACACGCAATGGATATTTATAGGAGGAAAGAGGACATGTGTCATGCTGTGTTGCAGTCATTTATGTACTCCCACGGGAATGGCAGTGCCAGCACATGGTAGATGTTCAATTAAAGTGGAGGAAAGGGAAGACACAGCACTCGGCACTTGAAAGGAAACAGTTAACTTGTGTCATTCTGGCTTGATCAAAGTAAACAAACAACTTATCAGCATTTACTTCCAAGAAAACTTGTACAAGGCAATTTAATTATTTCAAAATGGTTTTTGAAGCTCTGCAAGCCTATGGCACAGAACGGGCAAAGGCTGGCCTTGCGTGCCCGGGGAGGGAGTTTCTCTGGCTGGGCTTCAGGCCAAAGGGGGCTGGCTGCTGGGGCTGCTCTCTCAGTCTGTTTTATCCTGAGCACAGAAAATTGTTCACTTCAGATTTTACGCAGGTAAAGTGCGCCCAGAGTCAGTTTTTCCTGCAGCAACGCAAATGCGTACATCCATCTTCAGGCCAACAGCAGACAGGCCAGAAGGCAACCTTGACTCATGGAACCTGAGACTGATTATATAAAAGATTTTGTGTCATGCCTGGAAGGTCAAGCTTATTTGTTCCACTGGCTCTGGGGATCTGGCTTTGAAGAGGCTCTCAAGATTTCAGACATTTCATAAAGAAATACATGTATTCTGGGTCCAAAATGTTGGTAAAAATGTACCAACAGACCATCTTTGCTAAAGGAAATTTGGAAAGTAGCTTCCAGGGCCATTGACAAGGACATTGGATTGGTCCTTCCTGCCAGCTCTTCCTCAATCTCTTCCCCTCCCACCCTAGCTTCACCCCAACTCTGCCCCACTTTCAACATTTTGATCGAAAGCCGGATAGATGCTCAGAAACATGTCCTACTCCCTACATGTGTAACATGTTCTCTGACATTTTCTTTCTCTGATATATTACACATTAAGGAAGATATTATTTATAGACCCGGGAACAAATGAGAAGAGGCAAGATTTCCACGCTCCCCAAACCTTCACTAGCCTATTGCCCTGGGCTGGAAGCTTGTGTCGCCTTGAAAATTTATATTGAAGCCCTAACTTCCAATGCAATGGTATTTGGAAGTGGGACCTTTGAGAGGTGATTGGACTTAGCTGAGGTCATCAAGTAGGACCCTCATGAAGGTGTCAGAGTCCTTTAAAGAAGAGGGAGAGAGAGCTTGCCCTCCCTTTAAACCCATGTCCCAAGGAAAGGCCATGTGAGCACACGACTAAAAGGTGTTGCTGTCTACAAGCCTGGAAACAGGCCTTAAATAGGAACCAAACTTGCCCACACCTTGAACTTGGTCTTCCCAGCCTCCAGAACTGTGAGCAAAAAATGTCTGTTGTTTAAGCCATCCATCTATGACATTTTGTTACAGCAGTTTGAACTAACTAAGACATATATTATTGTGATCAATTATTTGCATGATGACAGATTCCTTCACTTATATTACAGCTCTCTAAGACCATGTTTTATTCACCTTGGCCCTTCATGGTGCCTTCCTATATAAATTCTTATTAATTTTGTTAAACCTTAATTCTGGTCTAAGGAACTCGGACTTGCACAATGAAAGCCAATGAAGGTTTCTGAATGGAGGGGTGGTGTTAGCTGTGTCTTCTCAGGCGAATGACTTGCATTTTCGAACCTCAAGTTTCTAGTAAGAGAGATCAGGTTGCACAAAGACAAAAAGACGCACAAGCTCTCTGCATAGGCTAATTCATTACATTAATGAATGGAAGCCAAAGGGTGTCACATTTGCCCCCTGCGCTCCGCACAAGGCAAGAACATCTGCTACAAGGCCACTCCGTGGTGTGCTCATTTCATTTCTGCTTATTTGAGCAGGGCTAACTTCGTGACTAACTCTTTCTAACCTTATGCTTTTGCTGCCTCCGCAGAGAAAGTGTACAAATGTGGAGAGGATTTGAAATCCTTAATTATGGAAAAAAATCTCCCATGATGACTTGCAATTTTATTGCTGAGTGAAAAAGAGAGATACCTTTCTAAATAGTTGAAATTTACTTTGCTATCCAAGAACTACTGAAGGCAATCAAAGCTTCAGCTTCTATTTGTCAACTGTGGCTCTGGCTGGTGTGGCCCAGTGGATTAAGCACCAGCCTGTGAACCCAAGGGTTGTCACTTTGATTCCCAGTCAGAGCACATGGCTGGGTCGTGGGACAGGTCCCCAGTTCGGGGAGTGCAAAAAGTAACCACACATTGATGTTTCTCTCCCTCTCTTTCTTCCTCTCTTCCCCTCTCTCTAAAAATAAATTAAAATATTAAATAAACAAGAATAAATTTGTCACCTATGTTCTAGTAGCAATAAAGGCTATTTAAACTCGCACACACATTCACACAGACACACACACTTCATATCTGTTGATGTTGTTGCAAATCCATCCTTAAGATTACCTGGCCTGTAAAGAACATAATACACTAAACACTTCCTATTCACATGGCCTAGCTGGGGAGTTAGCTATGTAGCAAGGATTTCCATATATGGTAGTATGACTAAGAGCTTAGAGAAAATGTGGCAGAGACTGTTGGCTGAAAAATCTTGAATAATTCCCTGAAAAGAGGCGGGGGTGGGGGGGTGGGGGGTGGAGAGGATAACAAAACCTGCAAGGGCGCACAGGAAATGCCTGGCTAACAGGGCAGCTGGACATACTCGTGGGAAAGCTCACAAGCTTGCAAGCACCCACTCGCTCCTAGTGGAAAGATGTTTTTAAATTGCTCTCTCCCATTTTTACCTTTTGAGATGCCTGAGAACTTCTTTGGAGACTTTTTAAAAAGCCCTGGGAGCTTCAGGCCAGGACATTGTAAACAGTCTTTTGCACAGGCTCTGTGTTCCTTGCAAACTGCTGAATCCCTCAACCTCTGAATTTTGTGTTTTTTTTTTGAAGTCATAAATTTCTCTCCAGGCATCTTGGTTTTCAGAAACCATCACAGCATGTTTCACTTGTGAATGACGGCTAGAAAACAACTTTACTACCCAACAACAAAAAAATTTTAACTGCTATTGGCTTTTAATTTCACATCAAGTTATGCCCTGTGTGCCAGATGTAAGGAAATGCAATAGCATTGAAGTAGTTTAATCCTTAGAATTATACTGGTTTTCTAGCCTAAAAATATCTCACCAGGCTCAAATGTTGGGCTGATTTAACAAAATAGAAATAAGAAGAGATGAATGTAAAAGCCATGGCTTAGTTTCCGTCATTCAGCTGCATGGGTGCATTTACCATTTAGGGGTTATCTTCTTATCAGTCTTTGGTCTTGACTGGGTTTGCATTCTGCCATCTCCAGCTGCCACACATAGATGGGGCCTTTGGTGGTGGGTTCAGGTGGACCTGGGTTACAGTCCCAGCCCTGCCCCTAACATCGGTGGGGGTTTAGGGGCAAGTCACATCACTTCACAGGGCCTCAGGGCTCTCACGAGAAATTCAAGGGAAACAGAAAATCCTTCCCCCGAGATGGGTAAGGAGTAAATAAGATGACAAATGGGAAGCATTTATCACAGTGTCCGATCCTTCCTAAGCACTGACTAAATAAAAGCCTGTTATTATTAGGGTTGTTTGTCTCTGTCTAGGCACCTCTTTGGAGGGCAAATTGATCAGTGGGCTTTACTCAGCTTTTGGTATTTCTAATGTAAACCAAATCTGTAAGGGTCATTCCATTGAAAACGTTAACACCAAAGTGAGTTTCTTCAGAACAACTTTATATGCACAATATGAAGAACTTTGAAGCCACTCACAGGCTTTCAAGAATGGATTATATATATATAGCCTTTATTATATTTTTTCCATTACTATTTAGTCCCCTTATACTCTGGTAATCACCACACTGGTGTCCATGTCCATAAGTCCTTTTTCCTTTTTGCTCAACCACTCCACCCCCTAACCCCACCATCACTAGTTGTCATTCTGCTCTCCATCTGTATTTTCAGATGTCAGTCGATATCCTTGTAGCAATCCTTCTGAACAAGTCTCAGGAACTCCTTCCCTACTCACATTCATTCATATTTCCTTCTCTTTTTTTGGTGGTGTGTGGGGTCTCTCTCTCTCTCTCTCTCACCTAGGACATTAAGTTTTAAGACTAATGCCACTACTAATGCATTTTCATTTCATAGTGACAGCTTGGGTTCAAATCTTCTATTACTTGTCACTTATCCTCTCTGTGTCTCATTTCCCCATCTGTAAAATGACTTTGCACAAGAAAACACCAGTGGGTGGAATGCAGGGCGGCTGTGCTTTGATCAAGGACACACAGCACAATGGAAAAAGCAAGAGCTTGGCCCTGGAGGGGCCTGGCTTCGAATCTCAGCTCAGCCATTCCTTAGCTGTGTGGACGTGAACAGTTACTTCATGCCTCTTGCCTTGGTTTTTCATTTGGTACTTATCCCAAATGCATTTCCCATTTTTCTTTACCAACAAAAATCTGATTTTGTCTGGAGCAGAAATGTAGATAAAAATCTACATCTTCCCAGTGTCTCATTGGAAACAACCTGGCCCATGAGCTGTCATTAGAAATCACTGAGTAAGAAGATAGGAAGGTTGTTTCTTCAAGGACAGCCTGGGTTGGCATGAACCTCTCTCTTTGCTGGTTCTTCAAGAACCCTAAATGATGCTTAAAGAGACAGCAAGCCATCCAGTAACCATGGGGTGACAAATCTGAAGAAGGCCTATACTCTAAGATGGCTGAATACGTAGAAGGATGGAAAACTCTGGTTTCTGGCGGCCTCCTGGGATCCCCTGCAAACCCTGAGCTGCCCACCTCCAGACTTATAATAAGTTGCAAAACAAATAGATCCCTATCTGTTAAGTCTTTAGTTGGTCAGTTTGTCTGTTATTTGCAGCCAAACTCTTTCCAAATAAATACACTGAAATGATACTCACTTCCTAGGGTCCTTGTAAGAGTAAAAAGAGGTTAAGTTTGTAAAGCATTTAGCACGATGGCCAGCACATAACAGACTCTCAACAATGTTTAGTCTCTTCTCCATCCTTACATTATGAATTCTCTTTGCTTCAGGTAAACATCTGGGGTGTCCTCTGAGTTACCCAACTAAATGTGACTCCACAGTCTGGTGGGACTTCCCAAAGCTGGCTTCTCAGAGAAGAGTCCCAGGAGAAAGGGAACCAATAGCCAGATATTTTCTGCACTAAGATATTCAAACTTTGTGGTAAACTTCACCCCCATACTTTAGGACCAACTTCCCTACCTACAGAAGGATCTGAAAACTACTGCCCTACTATCCTCTTTTGTATATTTAGCTTAGAGAAGTGAATATTTAAGGGGAACATTTTTCAACGATTACTTGAGTCTCTGGGAAAGTTGGCCAACTATTAACTGCATGAACTCAGCAACTTCTGAAATCCCTTCCAGTTCTAGATGAGATGCATTGTGGGACCTGGGCTTTGAAAGGATCACCATGCTGGTAAATATTTAGTAAGTTGATTAATTAATTAAAGGCCTAGATATTTAGCCCTACTGTTTCTATGAAAAAATGCAGGCCAAGTCCCCAATACCCAGCTCATTGGTGAGAACACACCAATGTGGAAAATGAGGTCCTCTGAGAACCAGCTTTACCTCTCTTTCTGCTGACCTCCTTTCTGGGAATGTCCAGGGGAAACTACCTTTAAGGGGAGGGGCTACGACCAGCCCCAGTCCCATTCCAAAGGCAATGCTAGTAACTGGAATTGCTAAGGCTAGGACTGGTTTATGCAAAACTCATTTTTCTGGGCATCTTGTTTTGTTTCAGCTGAGTTAACATCACACATATAAGGCATCTCCTCCAAAAAGTATATTCAGTGGGCCAGAGGCATATGAAATGGAGCCTATGCTCTCAGAAATGGCATGCTGACTGTATTTGAAGTTATTAAAAATTGAACATGTAGAAAGGAAAATGTCATAATGCTACCAGCAGAGAAGGGAAAGTGCACACAAGATCCACTAATGTGATGGCAGCGTGTTGGGAAATGAAGCAAAGGGAATTGTTCATTACTTGTAGCTGGGTTTTATGTTGTAGTGTAAAGTATCTGGCTACTACCGTTGGTTTTATGTACACCTCATCTATAAGTACCTAAGCACTCCATTGGGCTAAAATTTAATCAAATCTCTTGGTTTCTAGTTAGTAGATTTGTGGCATCAGAGATTTTTTTTTTAAATCCACCTGAAATATTCCTACTTTGGATGTAATAAATGTTCCCTTCTCAAATTTAGGTTGAAGAGAAGAAGTTATCTAATAGAGACAAGCATATGAGCTCCCTCACTTTTTATTTTTCTTCTCACTTAGTCAACACACTCATTTGATCAAGGACTTTTGGCGTTAAGTTTGGTTTCGAAGTGTGGGGACTCATTTTTTTTTTTTAAGATTTTATTTATTATTTTCAGAGAGGGGGGAGGGAGAGAGGCAAAGAGGGAGAGAAATATCAATGTAAGGTTGCCTTTCACCTGCCTCCAGCTACAGACCTGGCTGGAGACCTGGCTTGCAACCTGGTTATGTTGCCCTGACTGGGAATCAAACCAGTGACCTTTGGGTTCGCAGGCTGGCACCTTATCCACTGTGCCACCCGCCAGGGCCTTGGAGACTCATTTTTGAGGTGATGTTGGGAAATGGTACCACATCTATTTTAAGAAACATTTCCCCACCATCCATTTAAGTCAGCTGAAACATTCCCCATCATCCCTCACTCCTGAGCCCTGGCCCCAAATTTACCTTTCTATTCAAAACTGCCATATTTCAAGTAAAGTCCTTTCCCCCAAATTACAAGAAATTTTAAAACATGAAATTAAGCCACATGGCTTTGGCAATGAGGGAAAAGATGCATTTTGTTTGTATACTTTCATTATAAACACTAAGCAAATGTGTAACCTAAACTCTACATGCTGCAAGAGAAGTGGAGAGCTGGCAGCAAGAAGGATTTCGAGCTGGTGACATATCACCTGGAGTCTTATGTTGTGCTCCAAGAGCCATATTTTAATCCAGTCACTGTCAATCCAGAAAACCTCCAGAGAGGCGGAAGGGTGGAATCCATGCCGCTGAAATGTGCTTATACGAGCTCCCGGTGTCCAGCACGAAGAGAGGCCCTGGCAGGGGAGCAGAGCAGAGAAGACGAATGATTAGGTTTACAGCCCACCCTTCCAGAGTGAAAGGAAGATACAGGGAGGATGGTATCTGGGAGAAATGAAGAAACACATTTTGATGTGGAAAATTACCCCCAAATGCCTCCTGATAAGCTACTCCTAATAATAGTTGATGTCTGTAAATCTCTTTAAAGCCTGCAACACACTTTCATATTTTTCATCTCAGTTGATAAATATTCTCGTTTTACTGAGTAGAAAATAGATTCTGAGAAGTCAAATGAATTTTTCATAGTCATTTTGAGTCACTCCTTGGAATCCATGGGGCACTGGTTCCAGGACTCCCTGATGCCAAACTCCCAGAATACTCTCTTTTATACAAAATTTGCACCCTGGCTGGTGTGGCTCAGTGGAATGAGTGCCAGCCTGCTAACCTAAGGGTTGCCAGTTCAATTCCCAGCCAGGGCACATGCCTAGGTTGCAGGCCAGGTCCCCATCTGGGGGTGTGCAAGAGGCAACCACAGGTTGATGTTTCTCTCCCTCTGTCTCCCTCCCTTCCCCTCTCTCTAAAAATAAATAAATAAAAATATATTTTAAAAGTTGCATATAACCTATGCACATCTTCCCTGTATACTTTAAATCTTCTCCAGATTTGTCATAACATCTAATAAAATGTAAATGTTAAGTGTTGTATTGTTTAGGGATCAACTTTCTGGATATTTTTTTTCCAACTATTTTTAACCTGCAGTTGGTTGAATTCAAAGATACAGACCACCCAGATGTGGAAATCTGACTAATCATTCTGGGGTCTTAGAATGTCCTTCCTGGCTTCAAATCCTTCAGTGGTTCCATAAATTTTAAGAGAAAAGCTACAATGTTAACAAGGCCCGTGGCACTGTGCACAGTGTGGCTCCTGTGTCCCTCTTCTACCCCAGCTCACAGCAGCCGCCTCTCATTCAGCTCTGGCCACACTGGACTTCTCCCCACACCATCCAGGCTCTTTCTCATCTCAGGGCCTAGAAGTTCTCCCACTGCCTCAGGAAGTCAGATCGCCTACCCTAGCCTAATTCCCCCAGGTCCCCCATTACAACCCTTCATGGCACTATGCCTGTGCACAGTTACAGATTTGTCTGATTGTTCACTACAGTCTGTCACTAAACTGTAAATGTCTTAAGAGTTTTGCTTACTGCTATTTCCCAGCATCCAACTCAAGGCCTATCATTTAGTAGGTGCTCAAGGAACACATGTGAATGAATAAATGGTTTTGTAGGGGACACTTCCAGAATAGACTTCTGTGAGGCTTAACGTGGAAAGTAGGACTAGATTTTCTCCCAGATCCCTTCCTTTTCTGAGATTAGATGATTCCAAGCTTTCTTGTATGGCCTCTCACCATCCTTTCCAGGTGTTGCAGCAGGAGTCTGTCAGTAAATACTTGAGAACTTATAATCAAATGATTCCAAGAACGAGAAAATTAACTTTGAATTGACTAATGTGCAAATTGTCATCTTGACATTATCTCTACTCCACGGAAAGTACTCATTGGGTATGTGTTTTGGGACAAATTAATATCTCAAAACCTTTTTCTTTATTATAAAAATCATTAGAATTTGTAAAGAGTTTAGATTTTATTATTTTTAGAGAGAAGGGAAGGGAGAGAGGTAGAGAGAGAGAGAGACATCAATGTATGGTTGCTTTTCACCTGCCTCCAGCTAAGGATCTGGCTGGAGACCTGGCTTGCAGCCTGGCCATGTGCCCTGGCTGGGAATCGAACCAGCGACCTTTGCATTTGCAGGTCGACACCTTATCCACTGTGCCACCAGCCAGGATAGAATTTGTAAAGAGTTTAGCTAGATTGCTGGATCTAAGTTCAACATACAAAAAATAAAATTCCATTTTTTCACATCAACAATGAATAGCTAAAAATGCAACTTTAAAAAATATTTAGAATAGCATTATGAAATATAAAGTATCTAAGAATAAACATAACAGAAGCTCTATAAGGTCTTTGTGGAGAAAATTATACAACTTTATCAAAAGACATTAAAGAAAACCAAAATAATCATGAAAATAGACCACATTCATGACTAAGGAAACTCAATTTTTTTCGGATTTACTTATAAACTCAATACAACGCCAATCACATTTCTGAAAGAGGTTTTCTTGGGTTTTGTTAAGCCAGCCCTAGAACTCAGGAGAAACTGTGAGCTAAGAATAACCAAGGCTATTTTGAAAAAGAATCCAGGGGTGGAAGTATAGAGGAAAGATGGGCCTCTCATTGTCCATAGCAACTACAGACGGCAACGTGGTTTGGCACAGGGAGAGGAAAAACAGATCAGTATGAAAAAGTGAAGAGCTTGGAAATAGTTCCTTGCATACGTAGATATAATATTTGACAGAATTAATGAAAATTAGAGAGACAAGAATAGCCTAATGCTAACTAATAAAACTGTGCTGGAATAATCGGTTATCTGTGTGGGAAAAATAAAAACAAATCTTTACTTTCCTGAATGCCATAAAATAAATCATAGATGGCTCAAGATGGAAAAGGAAAATATAAGTTTTTTTAACTTTTAGAAATAAACACAGAATATCTTTATGAAATATTTCAAATATATGCAATAACTTTAACCCACAAAAGGAAAAATTGACAACTTTGACTGCAATGAAGCCTGGCTTGTGCCCTGAGGTTATTGAGGGTCAAAGTGGAAGAGAAAGAGCTGGTGGGTTGCAGAGTGGGGGTGGGGGGGAGCGTAGTGTGGCCCTGGGGCTACCGAATGGGCTGGAAGGGCGCTGCTGGTAGTGAATGTGTGGAGCTTCTGACAGCTTGAACCTCAGACCAAACTCACATCCCTTCTAAGTAAACCTCAAGCACTGCCCTCTGGTTCCCTCACCATCCTGACTTTAACACCTAAAACAAGTTGCATCTACTACGTTTTGGCCACTTTATAATGAACTCAGGCCCAAGGTTTGGGAAAGAGGTTCTTCGCTCTTAGCTTGGAAGGCTTATCTTTCAGTGCTAAGATTGTGAAGACCCTTTATCGGGGGTGGGATGTCATCCTCCTTAGATGCACCCCACTGCTTGTGGGATTCCCCTCCAGGCCAGGCTTCTGCCCTGCGGTTATCGTGGCCTATTAAAAATAATACCTTATGGTGATCAGCCAAAGTGTGTGCTAGTGTGATCTTTCTTCTGAGGTAAAGCAAACATTTTTCTTGGTAATTTTGCTGTTTAAAAAGATTGCTCAAGTTGATATGGAGAAGGTCTGATTAAGATCGCTGGAGAGAAGTGGGAGGGGCCGTAGGAGGAGTTTGCTGGGACAGTGGAAAACAGGCTGGGACAGGATTGGCTGAGACCCTGAGGCCTCCAGAGCCAACGGAAATGAAAAGCGGGAGAGCGCTTTGGCTCCTGAGCTTTTCTGGCCCCTGAGCTGGCTCTCTCTCAGGCTCAGGCACTGGCTCGGGCCCTCAGGCTCTTCTTCCTTGAGAATCTCTGGATGACGGTGCTGCAGCCTGCATTTCCCAGTGGAAGGTATTTTGGATGGGACAGAATTCCAGGCACAGTCTAAGATCAGGCTGGCCCGGCAGAGGGTGGCAGGTTTATCCTTTGGATGCTCTAGAGAGAACAGGCGCTGAGGCCGAAGCCTGCCCTTCTTCCGGAATTGTGTAGCTTTTGTGTATTGTGTTTTAGTTTGTAAACTAACCCTATAGAAACTAACAGGGAAAAAGATAGGAGAATGCAGGTGTTAGTTTAGCCTTAACTGATAGGCTTAAGTAATTAAAGCTGTTATTTAATTGATAGGCTTAAATGATTTCTTTTCTTTTTTTTTTTTAATTTTATTGTTGTTGTATTACATCCACCCCTTTTCTTTTCTTTTTTTTTAAGATTTTATTTATTACTTTTAGAGAGAGGGGAAGAGAGAGAGGCAGAGAGGGAAAGAGACATCAATGTATGGTTGCCTTTCCCCTGCCTCCAGCCACAGACCTGACTGGAGACCTGGTTTGCAACCTGGTTATATGCCCTGGCTGGGAATCGAACCAGGAACCTTTGGGTTTGCAGGCCCGATGCTTTATCTACTGTTCCACCAACCAGGGCCCAGTGATTGCTTTTGAGTAGCTTTTGAATAAAGACTCCTATCCTTTATCACCAAACCTTTGCCTCTGGAATTTTGCCTAGAGGGTGGTGGTGGGCAGTGGGACCCCAACTTGCTGTTTGGTAACAAAGTGTAGCGGTGAAGTTCTTAGCTATCTGGTGTTCCTCTGTGCAAGGGGGCTGTGATGTGCCTTATGAAGAAGAGATGTGTGTTTAGATGAGCTTCATTCAGGCAAGAGT
Organism: Noctilio leporinus; assembly: GCA_004026585.1. NCBI lineage: Eukaryota > Metazoa > Chordata > Mammalia > Chiroptera > Noctilionidae > Noctilio > Noctilio leporinus. Next base: position 23,459 of record PVIW01004462.1, on the reverse strand, counting down.
TCTTGTGCTGCTGGTTGTGAGGTCAATGTTCATGAATCAATAGCATGTACTCGGTAGGATGTCCTTAAACAGGAATGCACATGAAATAAAGTTATGTATTGATACGTTGATGAAAATGTCATGACCAGAGGTTGGGGGAACCTAACCCTGCATTTCCCCTTGGGGTCATGGTTCAGTATTTGATACTTCAGTGTTTATGGTGACCTTACAGAGAGAACAAACTGCTATGAATGAGAATCTACTGTTTTGCATTAAGGGGGTGGGGGGCTGAATCTCTTTATAGGATTCCTCCTACCATCACAAACCAATGAGTCTTTTTCAGTCAACAAACAAAGTGGAAGGAGTGGCCAGCCCTGGGTCCCTGAACTCCTGTTCCTCCTCTGAGTTCACACAATTTAAAACATTTCATTCAAACCTTTTCCAGAGAAGTAAAAAGAGCAACCAGGTGTCTTACTGCTTTCCTTCCAGCCTATTATTTTACTGTGGAAAATTGAAACTTCATAAAAAGTAAAAGCCAATTGTTTTCAACACTTACACCTTATTAGAAATGTCATTAATAAAGTAATGGTTTTTAAAGATAACTTTTGAGGAAAACAAAACGTCTTACCTAACTTCCAGATCTATAATACTCTAAATTTTGACTCTTTATTAGAGATTAAAATACAAATTAAGTATAAAATATAAATTGTACTAAAGCTCTTTAGTCCTCATTGTAAGATTAATATTGAGCAGAACAACTCTTTACTGCTTGGTAAATGCAAATAGAAAGATATCAGAATTTGTTACTTGTAACATGAATCTTGGGTCCATTAACTTCCTTGCATTTTTTCCAAAAAAAAAAAAAAGATATGAGGGAAATAACCTTAAAAACAGCAAAAATAAAAATCAGAGAGATGGCTTTTGCAATAACTCGACCAAATAGGTATGATAAATGGTGTAACAAAGTACCACAACTTGGTGGCTTATAACAACAGAAATTTATTCTCTCTCAGTTTGGGAGGTCAGAAGTCCAGAATCTGCCTCCCCTTAGCTTCCAGTCCAGGAGAGCTGACTGCCACTTGGCTTCTCTTTCCTTGTTCTTTTCCCCTGGAACCTGAACACTTACTGCTTTATCATTGGAATTCAGAAGTTTACCAAGGTAGGATGTGGAATTCAGTAAAAACTTCCAGGATGGTATCTGGTCTTTTTTCACCTGCAGGAAATTGTCTGGCATTGTGATTGAGTTGTGGCCTCTTCCCCATCAGTCCCCTCCTGGCATTGCTTTTTGTCCTCATGGTGGCAATCTCTTACCAGCTATGTGGTTTGAGTCTAATTTTTTTAAGCGCCTTTATTTTTTATATTCAGATTTCTTATTTTTCTCTCTCTCAAGCTGTTGTCTTTTTCTGATGTATTATTTTTCTCTGTTTACTTCTTGGGGCTCAGGAATAGCTGCAAAGAACCTCCTACGCTCTCACTTCCAAGAGCAGAAGGCTCTGTGGTATTTGAGACTCCAGAGGCTGGCCAAGGACCAAATGGTGGGATGTCAGACCCCTGGGAAGGCACAGGGGAAGGAAGCCTTTCGCATGGCTTCCCAGCCTCAATAATGAACTGGCCTCAAACTCCTTTTGCAGCCCTTGAGAGGGATTGCGCCTATGGGTACGGACACTCTCCTGGGGTGGGCAATCCCACAGGCTAGCTTCCCCTGGATATGTTGTATTCCCAGCCTCACCTAAGTCTCTCAGACACTGGTTCCCAGGCTCTCCTATGGTCCAGAGGAGAAAGGCCACTTAAATTCCCTGGTATCCCCTTACCAGTTGCCAGCACCATGTCCAAAATAGGTGGGATAGACAGGCCGGAATTGTGGTTGGGAGGGAAAGGAGTCAGGGCATCTTGCCCAATTCCTGCTCATTTCCACATGTCAAAACTATCCATTCTTTAAAGGACTTCACAAAACCACTTCCTCTATGAATCCCTTCCTGATCCTCCAGTCCCAGTGGTTCTCAACTCTGGCTGAACAGTGGAACCTCTTTAGAAACTGTAAAATGTACCAATGCCTGGGTCACCTTCAAGACTGATTTGACAGACTAGGTGTGCAGCCTGGGCTATGGGACTTTTAGGGCCTCCAGGAGACTCTACCATGTAGCCAGGGGTGAGATCCCTGTGATCTCTGGGCATTCCCTCCCACCTCCTCTCAGCATTCAGTCTGCCCTGCATTAAACCTTTTGTGTGCTTACTTATCCTCCTACCAGTAAGCTTTTTAAGCTCACACACTGCTCAGTCATTCAGTAGCTCAGTCATTTACTTTCTTCTTTCTTTCTTTCTTTCTTTCTTCCTTTTTTTAAGATTTTATTATTTTTAGTGAGAGGGGAAGGGAGAGAGGCAGCAAGTGAAAGAGATATCAATGCCTTTCACCTGCCTCCAGCTACAGACCTGGCTGGAGACCTGGCTTACAACCTGGCTATATTGCCCTGACTGGGAATTGAACCAGTGACCTTTAGGTTCACAGGCCAGCACCTTATTTACTGTGCCCATTCACTTTCTTACTTTATTCATTCATTCATTTACTTGTTCAACAAACAGTTGGAATCTAATATATTCAAGGTGGCAGGCCCTGGAAGATGATCAATTGTTTTTCCAAAACAAGCAGTGAATGTCAAAAACATTCTAAATATATGGAGAGGCTGTTGCTATCAGTTTTTGGGGGGTATGGAACTTGGGAAGAGAGTTGGTGGGGTGGGTACTTGAAAATATAAAAAGGTAGTAAGGGAATGTGTGGATCTCAGTTTACCCAAGGGGTATTTCTAGGGTTCTGGGCACACTCAAAGCTCACACTTTAAGACTGCTGGTGGGGCCTCTCTTGTAGGTCCCTAAGACCAGACTTCTATTGGCAAATGTGGGTGCTAGACAAATCAGGGAGATTGCCTCCCTCCCTCCATCATCTCACCTGGTGAAGTCATGTCATTATGAATATAAAGGGCATTGAAGAGACCCCAAGACCAATTGTATCTAGGGCAAGGTGCTCCTGCAGGTCTCCTTCTCTGGAGGTAACGGGGTAACCATGGGATCATGGTACGTGTGTATGGAACCAAGTAACCCAGGGCCCACATGAGCCAGTTTTGGTAGGTCAGAGTCCTACCAAAGTCTACAAGTCAAAGTTATTAAGAATAAACTACAATTTTCACTTATATCTCTTAAAAAACAGCAAGGGATCCAATCCATATCCATAGCAATACATCTTAAACTACCCTTTTTGGGGTATATTACTATGGAGTGATGAAAGTGTTTAGGAATGAGACAAAGGTGGCCATTGTACAATATTGTGAATGTAACTAAATGCCTCTGAATTGTTTACTTTAAAATGGTTAATTTTATGTGATGTGCATTTCACCTGAATAAATTACGTAGTAATATATATATGTATATATATCCTTTTCTCTCCCAGCCTAAGACTGCCTTTGCATCTTACTCTCCACTATACCAAAAATGCTCCTCAAAGCCCAACCCATGAGCCTGGTAGGTTTATTTCCCTCCTCCCTTCTTTCCTATATTTCTAGTCCAGTGTCCCTGCACCCATGCTCTTTATCCTAAATCTCAAAGCCCCAGGTCACAGGCAGCAAACACAGAATTGTCCGGCTGGATGAGGAAAGAAGGAAGCCGTGGGGGGAAAGTCACATTTCTCCTTTAACAGGTGGTGTAAGTGGGCGAGGTGAAGACTGGTATTACTCCTTAGTCAGATGTGCGCCTCTCACATATGTGAGCCAAAGGTAATTGTGGGACCTGCCATGTTCAGCCGCCTGTCTCCCTCCACACTCTGAGTCTTTTGCCCTGGCTTGTCATGACAGCTTCTCTCTGGGCCTCCCCCAAAGTCCAGGCCCTGTAGCTGGGAGCCCCCAATCTAAAAGAGTTACTTTTGGAAGATAGGGTGCCTCCAGCCCTGTGGGATGGGGGTGGGGGGAGTGACCCAAGAGAGTTCCATGCTTTGCAGCACACAGTCTTGCAGAACAGGTGGTTTTGTTTATTTTTCTCCATTTTGTTTACAAAATTGTACTCTTTCCTAAAACAGCCCTGGGGCTCAGGCACAACAAGTACAGGCACCGTGAGATGACATTTAATTAAAAGACAAATATCAGCATCAGATATCACGTGGTGCAACAGAAATTGCCACAAAGTAAACATTCCTGCAGCCACCGCCATTTGGAGTCTCAGCAACTGAGAGGACAGGGGGACAGAAGTGCCCTTGGCTCCGTCCGTCACCTGTTCATGTGGGGCAGGACAGGAAGGCAGGAGGGAACCTGTCTGCAGGGTCTGTCCCCACAAGGCCCCAGTGTCTCCTCCTCTGCCCTTTAAAGAGAGTGGGTTTTCCTGGGCTAGTTCCATAGGTTGACTGGGTTTTAGGGGATCAATTTACTAGTATTACTAGCATCAAAGAAAATTTCTGAAAGTCACTTTGGCACAATGGAAAGAACTTTCTAGTTCTCCTCCTTCTTCTGGTCAAGTTAACTTGAGTTCAAATCCTTGCTCTGTCACTTACCAGCTGTGTTGAATGTACACAAATCACATAACGTCTTTAGGCTTCCGCTTGCTCATCTCTGGGGCAAGATTATTGGTCAGAATGACATAACTACTTTACTGGGGAATCTCAGCTTGCTGGGGACATAGCAAGAAATGACTTTTGTTTTAATTGAGATATAATTAACCTATTACATTGCATTAGGAAATGGTTTTATTTCTTTGTGGCACTGCTCCTACTTCCTTCACTGCCCCCATTTCTCACAAGGTGGCAGCTCTTTTGAGTGACATAATGTTTCTGTCACCATTTATTATTAATGTTACTTTTGATCTTAAAAGATTTCTGGCTGGTTTATTTTAAAAGTTCAATCTTTTATTCATTTCAAATATTTTTTCCTCCTCTTTTAGGATTGCCAGATTAAATATAGCATGCCCAGTATTATTTACATTTTAGACAAATAATTTCTTGTGTGTGTCTCTTATAATACACTTATTTTCATTTGCCAAATCTGGCAACCCTACACCTTCTCCTCCCAAGCATAGGCTTTAGAGAAGTGGTTCACAAACCCAGTCTGCTCATTAAAAAAATGTTAATGCCTGGGTTCTGTTCCAGACCAGTTAAGTCAGAATATCTGGGCATATCAAGAATTTTTTAAAGGGTACCAACTGATTCTAATATGATAGGGTTTTGGAGGGTGGTCTGGCCTTCCTCTCATCTGCCAACACCTCCCACCTCTCAGCACGCTCTGCTTTGGTGTTGGGGAAAAAGAAAAGGAAAGCTGGTCTATTCTTACTGGACCGCTTGCTGTAAGACAGTAATCCTCACTGCTGGTCATCCCAGCTACTCTATTTGACACCCACACCATTTGCTCCCAGTGTACGGCAGAAGTCCCAACATGGACTCTCCTGGGAAGGCCATTTGTTGGCTCTTAAAAGGGCCCTGTGAAGGTTTCCCTTTTGCCTCGTCCCTTGCGTGGAAATTAGACTTCAGTTTGTCCTACCCAGTTCAGCCCTCTGCCAGAAGTAACCCCCATAACAGACTCTTGCTGGCAGGGAGGGGTGCCTTCGAAATGGAAGGTAATAGCGAGATAGCTTAAACCATGCCCCATTCTGCAGAGCTCAGTTACCCCTCAGGGCTTGTCTCTGTGACCCCACAGGGACCCAACTGGCCCCCAATGCAGCCGCTCACTGACCTTTCAGAAGAGGAGCACTTAGCACCTGTTCTCAGGTGAGGGTGCCCGTTTTCAATTCTAGCCCCCCGCCCCACCTCCGCACCTACCACCCTGCTATGTGCTCATAATAACTAATGTTTGTTGAGATTTTCTGCACCTGGCACTGTGCTCAGCCATTTCACACATTCTTTCATTCTAAAGGCGATACATACAGGAAGATGAAAAGGATAGGGAGATAGGAATCACTTCCCCATTTTTCAGGTAAATAAATTTTGGTTAAGGGAGTTGAAGTAATTTGCTGAAGTTCATATGGCTATTAAGAACCAGAGCTCAAATTTGACTTTATATTCACAGGCTCCTGGAGTTAGGATGTGGACATATTGTTGAGATGGGGTGGAGAGGAAGGAAGGTATGCATGGGTGATGGGCAGGCACCCTTTAACTCAATACAGAAATATAGCATGGGGGGTTGGGAAGAGCTTGGACTTGGTCTTTGGAACTAAAAAAAAAAAAAATGCCCTGGCTGGTGTGGCTCAGTGGATCGAGTACTGGCCAATCAGTTTGATTCCCAGTCAGGACAGCTGGCTTGCTGATTTCCTGTTTGGGGCATGCAAGAGGTAACCACATACTAATGTTTCTTTCCTTCTCCTCCTCCCTTCCTTCCCCTCTACTTATTTAACTATTTATTATAATAAGTAGATAGGTAAAATCTTTAAAAAGAAAACTATTAAATAAAAGGTCATGTTCAAATTCCATCCTTGCTATTAACTCACTTGGGCAATGACAGTTTCATATTCACCATACAGTAGTCAGTGAAAAAAGCAAGACACAAAGTAGCATAAAGTGTAGGTCCTCAATTTTGTGAGAAATACACATACTCACCCACACACCCACAGGAAAAAAGACTAGAAGAATATATCTTAGAAGCACACACTCACCAAGGGAGGTGTGGCTTCTGTGTCCATCTGCCATACTGGTTACAGATGGTCCCTCCTTCAAGCAGGTGTACATCTCTTTACTCTCAGCATTTGCTTCCCCTACCAAACCAGCTGATTAGTTGCTGGTTTGTTCTAGTTAGTTCATGGATGTAGCCTTCCAGGGCCTAGCTCCACTCCCACATTCTTTTGGTGCTTCCTACATGTACAGTTCTCTTCTCACGCCTATGCCCGTGCATTGGGCTGCCTCCTGAATCACCTTGGCACACAATCTGCAATGCAGAGTGGCACCAGGGAACCAGGATCTGTTATAAAAGTACTGTGAAAATGCATGTAAGCTGCACTTCTTATGCAGAAAAACTTGGTGTGAATCACTTTCTAATTTTGTTTCGAAGAATCTCTCTTACCTTAATGCAAAGCTAAAGAGCTCCTTTAAGATGATAACATGAATTTTCCTGGAAGGAGCTAATGTAATTCTTATTAAACCTATCTTGTGCTTGTTGGAACAAATGACAGAGCCACTCTTTAGCTTCTTTCTCTTTTTACATTTGTGCTAAAGATCAAATACTGTCTAGATGCCACAATAGGCTCTAATTACGTTTTTGTTCTCCTTTGCAACTCATGGGCCCCTGGTGAGTGGGCCTATCACTAAGTCCTAGCTAATGGCTCCTAGTCCTCACCATCTGTGAAGTTCAAGAAGAGTCAGCAGAGGAGAGAAAGATAGTAACAGTGCCTCCAAAACAAAGAGCAAGAGACCAGGTTGTCAGCAAGGATTAGAAGTTATATGTCAGAGAGCACAACCAACGGAAGGAAGCTGGACAGTGAGAAATATGCCTGGTTCACTAGTCTTAGGGCACCAAGAGATTTGCTTCTGCCCCCCAGATCTTCCCCTGGGGGACTGACCAAGTGAAGGCTGGGCAAAGGGGACATGACTCCAATTTACACTGAGTTGGAAACCAGAGACAGGAAAATCATGAATATTGGAAATCAAAGAATGAGTACATTGAATGACGATGGGAGAAAACGTTACTTCCCCAAGTTGGAGATGTTTCCAAGCAGTTGGCCACCCACAGATTTCCTGTGAAGTCTCCTGGATTTTCAGGAAGATATTTTGTAATTAGAAATCAGGCTAAACTTAAATGACTAAATCTTCATTTTTTAAAGTGTATTTTTGTCATGAAAAGTGGCACATACAGATGAAAAGCATAGGCACAAATAATCTAAGCCCATCACACAAAGAACACACTAAGGGATTCTCTAGGTCTTTTCTTAAAGTCTTTCTTTCATATGTGCACAGAGAAGCTCTCACAAATTCTGCCTCCCTCTTCCCCAGTTGGGAAATCACGTGGCACATTCTATGTTGTAACCTGCTTTTCTTACACAAAAATATACAGTGATGTTTCTCCATATCAATACATAAAATTTCACATCACTTTTAATGACTAAACAGTATTTAATGACTGAATCATATGGATTGAGAATATTTAATCCCCTTTGGCTTAGAAATTGGTCTTTTAACATTTTTAATCATTATAAACAATGTTACCATGAAGTCTTTACCAATAAAACTTAGTGCATAGCCCTGATTGGCTTAGGATAAATTCCTACAAGTAAAATTGCTGAAACAAAGGGCACACATGTTTTTAAATAATTTAAATAGGATTCCAAGTCCCTTTATTAAATTCATGCCAATTTACACTTCTGTGTCCTGCTAGTGGTGTATATACACATTCCCATTTTCTCACACTCTCAGTAAATGTGCTTTACAGGATGTTAATTCAGGAGATACTGGCCATGCTAATTAGGCAAACTCAGCTCTTCTCACAACCCTCTACTCTCTTCTTTTCTCTTTAGCATTACTCAGTACCCTTCTCTCTCTTGCATTCGTCTTAGTTAGCTAGAGGGTAAGGAACATGTCTGATTCAACTTATATTTTTCTATACTCCAGAGGGCCAAGCACAGAACTTTGTTTGTCATAAATTTGTTAAAAATTTGGGCCCTGGCTGGTAGCACAGTGGATAAGGTGCCGGCCTGTGAACCCAAAGGTCGCAGGTTCGATTCCCCAGCCAGGGCACATAACCAGGTTGCAAACCAGGTCTCCAGTCAGGTCTGTGGCTGGAGGCAGGTGAAATGCAACTATACATTGATGTCTCTCTCCCTCTCTGCCTTTCTCCCTTCTCTTCTTTCTAAAAATAGTGAAATAAAATATTTAAAAAAATTGTTAATGTAAGCTAACTGAATTCTAATGTATAAGTTAGATCCAAATAACTCAGGGGCTACAAAATGTCATTGCAGAAAAATAGCATGACTATTATAAACAATGCTTCAACAAATAAGGGGCTACAAATACCTCTTCAAGATGCTAATTTCATTTTGGGGGGATACACAGAGGAGGGATGGCTAGGTCATATGGTAGTTCTATTTTTAATTTTTCAAGAAAGCTCCATACTTTTCCATTGTGGAAGCACCAGTTTGCATTCTCACCAACAGTGCACAAATGTTCTCTATTCTCCAAATCCTCACCAATGCTTGTTGTTTGTTGATTTATTGATAAAAACCATTCTAACAGGTATAAGATGATATTTCATTATAGTTTGGATTTGTATTTCCCTGATGAATAGTGATGCTAAACATCTTTTCATGTACCTGTTGACCCTTCATATCTTTTCTTTTGAAAAATGTTTATTCAGTTCCTTTGTTCATTTTAAATTGAGTTATTTGGTATCTTGCTACTGAGTTTTTGAATTCCTTATATATTTTGGATATTAACCTTTTATCAGATATATGGTTGGCAAATGTTTTTGCTTATTCTATACATAGTTTTGTTACTCTATTGATTGTTTCTTTTGTGATTCAGAAGCTTTTTAGTTTGATATAATGCCATTTGTCTATTTTTGCTTTTTCCCCCCTGTACTTTTGGTCATATCCAAAATATCATTGCCCAGTCCAATGTCAAGAAGATTTTCTCTATGTTTTCTTCTAGAGTGTATGGTTTCAGGTCTTACATTTAAATCTTTAATCTATTTTGAGGTAATTTTTATATATGGAGTGAGATAATGCTTCAATTTTATTCTTCTGTATATAGATACACAGTTTTCCTGGAATCATTTATTGAAGAGAATGTTCCTTTCTATTGTGTGCTCTTGGCACCATTGTTGAAGTTCATTTGATCATATACATGGGTTTATATCTGGATTCTTTATTCTACTCCATTGGTTTTCCAATGTCTGTTTTTATGCCAGCAACCATATTAATTTGATTCCTATAGGTTTTCAATATAGTTTGAAATCAGAAAGTACAATGTCTCCAGCTTTGTTGATCTTTCTCAAAGTTGCCCTGGCCTATTGGGCTCTTTTATAATTTCCTATAAATTTATAATTGTTTTCTCTTTCTGTGAAAAATGCCACTAGAATTTTGACAGCAGTTGCAATGATTCTGTAGATCACTTTGGATAGTATGGACATTTGAACACTATTATACAGAATATCATTCCACTTATTTGTGTCTTCTTTCTCCCATTAATGTTTTCAAATTCACATTTTAGAAGTTTATTCTATAAGTGGATGAATAAAAAGGAGGACAGGACCGGAGGGAGAAAATTCAGTCAGGAGACCCGTTGGGCTGTTGTTGCAATTTTTAAACAAATTAGAAAAGATCCCTTTTCTTCATAAGAGCCACCCGAACAGGTTTGGTAAACAGAGTGCGGGCTGGATTTAAGCCCCACTTTGGCCCAGACACCCTCGTGCAATGAACATCATGCATGAGCATATGAGGAAGCATGTGGCAGTTGTCCAGGTGAGTAATAAAGAGGACCTGAACTGCATAGCTTGAGGATATTAACAGCAGAAAGGCACCGCTATACAAGATGTTGCTTTGTAAAATGCCACGTGTTATGGGAGGAAAGGAAAGTGGAGTAAGGATCTGTACTGCAAGGACCAATAGGGAGGGTTTGTCTCTTCACATCATGTGCCAATGGGCAGCCCTGCTCTGTAGTGTCACATCAGGATAGTGATTAAACTAATTGCCTGAACCCAGTGCTGTATTTCATGTGTATAATACCCATAATTTGGGGTCTGAATACAATTACAGTAAATTATACTAATCACAGAAAAACTTCATTAAACTAATATAGGTTTATTCAAAAGCATATAGTTTTAAGCAATCAGTATTCCCTGGTTGAAATGGTGCCTCCTTGTTTTATAATGAAAGATAAAAGATAGTTCACAATTCTGTTCCTTGGGTAGTCAATTTTTTTTTCTAAAATAATGAGAGTTTTTAGACAATGAGAACCTTTTTGGAGAATAGTCACCCTTAAATCATGAGACATAATGCTAAAAAAATGATCAAAAACAGAAATTTAGAATAAAACTTAAGTGGAAAGTTTTAAAAATTCAGTTCTTTCTATTCTATATACTTATAGATTTCTGAGGCAAGGTAAAGTTTAAGTTTTACATTTACAGTTGCCTTAGATAGTATGAGCTGAGGCGGAGAAATGCCTACCATTTGCTACACAAGGTCATACATGTGACAAATGCACATATACATCCTCTACTGGTGAGGGTTCCTGCAGGCGTTTCATCAGTGTCAGTCAGGGTAATTGCAGATTGTTGCATAAAAGGATCATTTATAGTTGTGTAGGTAGGGCTAAAGAAAATTAACAAGGACTGTGACAGCACTCTGGGACTAGTAACAGCTGGGAATGCTACCCACCTCGGCCCAAGGAGAAAGGGAAGAGGGCTCCTCTAGAAAATCTGAGAGGATAGTTGCAAGGACAGGTGGACCATGAGAGGCTTTAGCCTTTGGTAGAGGGGTGCAATCAACTTACCATGACCTGGCAGAAGGGGAGTTGAAGAAATAAATATTCCAACCTCCTGTACCTCCTTCCCTCTCTTCTGGTCCACCCAAACCGAAAGCCAAGTGATAAAGGAGCCTGTGGCTGTAGCCATTTCAGGGAGGCTCCCCAAACTCAAAGCAAGGTGGATAGGGTGACAAATGAATAGACAATATCCAGAAAACACGTACCCAGTTACACATAAACCCACAGCTTACGTTTTTGTAATATATTACAATTAGTAGATACTTGCAAACATTTTTCAAATATGCACCTCACTCACAGCAGGTACTCTATATAGATTTATTGAATAACTCAATGAAATGTATTATTTGCAACTGAACTATTTTTTCTTACTCCCAATAATTAGGTTTCTCTCTCTCTCTATATATATATATATATTTTTTTTTTTTCTTTTTTAAGATTTTATTTATTATTTTTAGAGAGAGGGGAAGGGAGATAGGCAGAGAAGGGTAGAGACATACATCAATGTATGGTTGCCTTTCACCTGTCTCCAGCTATGGATCTGGCTGGAGACCTGGCTTGCAACCTGTATATATTTATTTTTTATTATGGAAAAATAGACATCACATAGTTTATCATTTTAGCCATTTTAAAGTGCACAGAGCAGTGACCTAAAGGACATCTAGATAACCATCTTTTATCTAGTGTCAGAATTCTTTCCTTATTCCAAATAGAATCTCCATGTTACAAATTTATTTTTAAAGTGACAGACTTGTTCTGTATGCAAAGATTTGTGAAAGGCAAAATGTATAAAGAGCTGTTAATGGTGTGACAATTTTGCTAATAGTGAAGGATAAGTAACCTTCAGTGTGATTTCATCTATAGCAATAGTGAAATACACAGAGTAGTTACACAGAATTAATAGACATTGAGTAGTGAATTCAAATATAGGACCTGGCTATTTGCAGAAATAACTTCCTATTGACTGCCTTGATTGATCAAATTGACCAGCAAGTCAATCATTCTGTACTTTGTTTTGCCTAGAGAGATGATAACACCCTGATAGTACACCCTTCTTCCTTCTCCATCTATGAAATAGCCATGTTCAATTCTTGAACTTTTCCAGTGAACCTATAATAAATTCCTGAAGAGTTCTGCGTAAACATAATTTCACAGCCTCGACTGGGCCTGTGAGTGGTAGATAGGAGGTTGAGTCCTGGTTTGGCCTTTCATGAACTGTGTGGACACAAGCTGCCAATGAGGCCTCCCTTATCCATAAAAATGAGGGTGCTGGACTTTGATCCCTAAAGCACCCCCCCACCCCCACCCCCCAGGTGCTTTAATGTCCTGTGACTCTAGGCTCTGCCTCAAACCTCCAGCCTTCACTGGAAAATGTTCTCAGCCTAAGCACATCAAATATCTAAACACGCAGTATTTACCTTTCTGACGAAACTGCCAGTGTGGAATTTGACCCTATCAACAAATCATGGACGGGTAAACCAACAGTCTGTGCTTGTAGAGCCAGTGGGAATAGGTTTAGCATTTGGGGAAACAAGGAAGCCAGATTCATTGACTAACAGTTTTAAGTGGGTATTTTTTGATTTTTTACTTTAGAAAGCAAAGCTTTATTTTCAAAACTCTCCATAATAGTGCTTTATAAAAAGGACTGCTGTATGAAATTTTTTGAGACAGGGTTTACCTATACTCAATTACATTGAACAAGAATTCTTTTTATTTTCTTTTTTTTAAATGTATTGAGGTAACACTGGTTAACAAAATTATACAGGTTTCATCAAGTCCACAATTCTACAACACATTGTTTCAGCTGTACACTGTGTTGTGTGTTCTCCACCCCAATTCAAGTCTATGTCCATCATGATTTACCCCTCTGCATACACTCCTCCCCCTTCCCCTAGCCATTACCACACTGCTGTCCGTGCCCAACAGTTTATCTTTTCCTTTCTTGCTCAATCACTCCCCAACCTCAGGCCCCCATAACAACTGTCAGCCTGCTCTCCACCTATGAGCCTGTCACTATTTTCCTTGTTAGTTCATTTTGTACATTAAATTTCACATATCATTGAAATCATAATGTACTCGTCTTTCTCTGACTGGCTTATTTAACTCAGTATAATGCTCTCTAGGTCCATTCATTTTGTCAAGAAAGGAAAGATTTCCTTCTTCTTTTTTTTTAAGCAGCTGAGTAGTATTCCATTGTGTAAATGTACCACAGCTTTTTTATCCACTCATCTCCTGGTGAGCACCTGGGCTACTTCCAGATCTTGGCTATTGTAAATAATACTGCAGTGAACATCAGGGTGCATATAGCCTTTCAAGTTAGTGTTTCTAGTTTCTTTGGATAAATTCACAGAAATGCAATCTCTGGGTCCAAGGCAGATCCATTTAAACTTTTTTTTGAGGTAGCTCCATACTGTTTCCCGCAGTGACGGCACTAGTCTGCATTCCCAGCAACAGTGTGTGGGGGTTCCCCTTTCTCCACACACTTGCCAGCACTTGTTGTTTGTGGATTTATTGATGACAGCCATTCTGACACATCTGTGGTGGTATCTCATTGTGGCTTTAATTTGCATTTCCCTGATGATTAGTGATGTTGAGCATCTTTTCATATGTCTATTAGCCACCTGTATGTCCTCTTTGGAGGAGTGTCTATTGAGGTTCTTTGCCCATTTTTTTAATTGAATTTTTGGTTTGGTTTTGGTTTTGAGTTTTATTATAAGTTCTTTATAAATTTTAGAAATTAACCCCTTATTAGATGTTTCAGTGGCTAATATATGTTCTCCCTGAATGGTTATTTTTTGATATGGCGAAGCTAGTTCTGACCTTTTATCAGCAGCACAGTTTTCCCTATGGTACTGGCACACTGGCACTGAGCCACCTGGTCTCCTTGGTAACCAAGAGCCCAGATTTGTGAAATGTTTGCAGGACATCTGGCCAAGATTAAGGTGCAGACTAATGCTATCAGAGGTCAAACCCTTAATTAACTGTGGCGTTTGAAGACCCCATGCTAGTTAAAGAACCTGCAGGCTCTGAACTCACAGCCGTGCTGGTGAGTCAGGTTAGCACAATTCCTGAGAATGTAGGTTCTGGAACCAGGCTGCTTGGGATTAAATGTCAACTTCTCTCAGGCTAATGTTGGAACTTTGGGCAAGTTTTAACTTGCCTCCCTGGGCCTTAGCTTCCTCATTTGGAAAATGAGTTTACCAAGAGTACCTTCCTTAGGCAGTGGTTGACAGAATTAAATGCACTAAAATATTAAAAATACCTAGCCCTGGCTGGTGGCTCAGTGGATAAGTGCCAGCCTGCAAACCCAAAGGTTGCTGGTTCGATTCCCAGCCAGGGCACATAACCAGGTCTCCAGCCAGGTCTCCAGCCAGCTCCTAGCCAGAGGCAGGTGAAAGGCAACAACTATATATTGATGTCTCTCTCCCTTTCTTCCTCCCTCCCTGCCCTTCTCTCTTAAAAAAAAAAAAAATGAATAAAATATTTTTAAAAAATTTAAATACCTATATCTGTATTGTATAGCAAGGGCTCAATGTGAATTAGCCAGCAGTAGTGACCATGTGATGATTATGTAAGACTAAGAAGAAAAATGGAGCTTTTTCAAGATCGCATGCAGCATTGTTTTAGGGAGATCGCAGCAAAGGTGGTGGGGCGATTCAGCCGGAAAAGCCTTTGTGTCTCCATCACAAGTGTGCAAGGTTAGACAAGCAAGTCAGAGATTTGAACAGCAGCAAAATATTGTGAAGGTTACGATCAATGGCTTTGGCACCAGACAGATCTGATTTGGGGCCCGAGCTCTGCAGATTACTCGCTGCGTGAACTCCAGTAACTCAATCTGTCTGAAATGTACTCTCCTCAAATGTACAGTGACAGAGCAGAACTTACCTCAAAGGGCTGTATAATGTGCGACAAGCGCTCAGCACACTGCCTGGAACATAACAAGTGGTCAATAAGTATTAGTGACTATTCTTACTAGGTCCAATCGGGCCCCTTCTGGCCCCAGTTTTCTCCCATCATCCTGAGTTACTCATTTACTCATTCCATCGAACATCTAACAGTACCAGCTTTGGGTCTGTTAACTAAACTGGACGCAAGGAATTCAAAAATAATTCTGAGATGAGGTTCACTCTCCTAAATATCTCATAGTCTGGTCTGGAAATGAGTCACAGATACACCAAGGGAAGGAGAGTCCCCTCAGAGCACCCTAGGCACATTGGTGAGGTTACAGAGAGGAAAGCAGTGGGGCAGTGAGGTGGGCCAGGGCGAACCAAGGCTCCTGGGAGGTGGTCCTGACAGCTGAGGAGAGACAGTGTGGTCCCATGTGGAGGGCACAGCCCTAGGCTGGGACCCATACACTCACATTCCCAGACAGGCCTCTGGGGGCTTACGTGACTTTGGTCAAGTCATGCCATCCCTGCCTGCCTCACTTTCTTCTGCCATCAAGTGGTCACATGACAATACTTATAGAATTGGAATGCTGCCACTCTGTCCCTCAAAGTTTCTGAAGAGGATCCTCTATGTGTACCCTCAAGAACCCAGTTTGACCCGTGGCTTGTCAAAAACACATGTGGCTCCCAAAGGCTCACATAAACATTTATTTACCTTCTCGTTGAAGTACGTTCAGCAAGTGCTGGCCCAATATTTTATGGAAGCCCCTTGTCCTTGGT
This sequence comes from Noctilio leporinus, assembly GCA_004026585.1. Lineage (NCBI taxonomy): Eukaryota > Metazoa > Chordata > Mammalia > Chiroptera > Noctilionidae > Noctilio > Noctilio leporinus. The sequence goes on along the minus strand of PVIW01004462.1, from coordinate 7,382 downwards.
CACCTACCCTCCCACTGTCTCCACCCTCATCTCCCCAAGGTCCCAGCTGTGTCCTGTCATTGCCCTGGGCTGAAGCCTGTGAATACCATCTCTTTCAGGCTTCCCCAGAGTTTCCTAAGTGACATCCTATTTGCCTGTGTTTTTTAATTCTTCAGGTAGGACACCACCAAAGAAGACAGCCTCTTTCGAGCTAAACAGTCACCTCTCATAGAATAATTCATGTTTTATACTGAAAGACCCTCTGCCCTACAGACAATATATTCATGAATTTCCTACTGAATTCCCCACACTCTAGTCTGGCATCGAGAACATTTCAAAGCTTTCTTCATGACGTTACCCAACACCATGCGGAAGCCCCTGGGGTTGAATTTAGGAGAGCTAAGGGTTTAGCTGAGGATTCGCATTGTGGAAGAGCTGCTGGATCGAAGCCTCACCCTCCCTCCACGCTGGGATTCTGATTCTAGCAGCATCCAAAATGCGATCAGCCCAGTGACTCCGGGAGCAGCCAGGCAGCTCAGTGTGTCCCTGCAGTGCCCATTACTGGATGTGCTTGCTATCACCGGCCAAATAGCAGCGCAGAAGAGCTCTTTTGTAGTTTGATGGTCTGGAAACGATGAAGGCTGTCTTCACATTCTGCATTGCTGGCTGGCTTCCATTGACGGAGCCTCTGAACTAACTGATCCTTCCTATCAAGGGAGCTGGAATATCTTAACCTGTAAGATAGATGGGTAAGGACTCATCATTTAGGAGGCGCTTAACAATGAGAAAGCAGCATTTCTTACACAACTCAAATAAACCCTTCGAAGACTGGGTCTAGTGGGAAAGAGAGATGAGGAAAATGGCAATCATAGAAAAATGGAGGGAAAAAAAAACCACACACACACAGGAGAGGGGTGTATGGGAAGCCCTGGGAGCTAAGGGAGCCAGAAATATCTTCAAAAAACAAGCTCAAGGTGGGCTGTAAAAGAAGAGCATCATTGATCGAACACCTCGTCAGCCCAGGTCCTGTCCTGGATATTTTACTTAGCTTATTCCACCTCATTCTGTCACCAGAGTCACACAGCTAATAAGAGTCAGAGCTGGGGTTTGAAGTTAGGTCAGTTTGCTTCTGATTTTGTTTATTTGGGCCCTCTTTCTTTTTTTCTTGATGACTTGAATCTAGGTCAATTTGAACCCAAACCCATACCACTCCATCCCAGTGCTGAGGAATGAAGCAGCCCTGGGCAGGTGAGTGAGGAGATAAGATCTCGGAACAAGGGAGGAGCCTTCCCAAAGGTCAGGCAGAAAGTACAGAAATCCCTTCTGGGTCTGAGGCAGACACGTGGCATTTTTGTCAAGCCCTGAAGTAGCCTTAGAATTCTTTTCGCTCCAGCACGCCTGGGCCATTGCGGGTCAGATTTGAAACATATTTCCCACATAGAATAATAGATCTGGAAGAGTCACAAGGAGTCTAAAAGAACCCCACAGAGCCAGAGGTTCAGAAAGGGTGATTTGAATGTTCTTAAGTTTTCAGTGTCTTGGGGTGGAGGCCGGGGATGGCAGGAGTTCTTAACCTGAAAATTCTACTGCTAAAAATTTGAGTCTATTGCTTACCCAAGGATAGGACCTGAGTTCAAGGTTAGGATGGCTTTTCTTTGGTCCAGACATCTCAGCATTAGCTATTGGTAAACACTTGTTGACTACCCCAAATTCAGACTCCAGAATGGTACTAAAAGCTTAGTAAGGATGCAGGCCTTTGCATTGAAAACTTAACAGTCAAATATTCACACCAGCAGCTGCTTGAGTTGCTTCTGTCTACTTAAAGTACTCTGTAGTTAAGGAGAGATGTCACACCCAGCTTTAGTTGACACTCATGCGAGGCTGAACTAACCTAGAATATCACTCTGACCCAGACAGCACTTCGATTAAAAACCTGCAGCATTTTCTGTCTGAACAGTTTTTGAGCACTTGGCTGATGTCTGATGCCCAATTGGAATTTATCTCCATATCTATCCCATTAAGAGAAACAACTGTTTCTCAGATGGATTTTTTTTATTGTTTTTAGTTTTTGCTGGACACAATATCTGTGTAATATTCTTCCAGAGGCTCTTCTGGGTTAAATGTGTGACATTCAGAAACTAATATGTAAATGAATTTCTATCCATTTCATCAAGGAAGTTGTTTCTCCATTTATAATGACTTTATTCCTCTTGCAAGAAGCAGAAGTAGAGGCATACGCAGCCCATGTGCATAACTTTGGGATCAGCTCTGGGGTGAAACTGGAAGCAAATCCCAGATGAGAGCCATGACTATTTTAGTGCAATATTGCTAGTGTTCTGACCAAGTTGTCATACACAGAACAGAATTACTGATGAGAACTGCATAGCATCTGTTGCCTGGAAGACCATCAATCCAGTAAGCTACCCCCAAGAGTCATGAATGGCGTGAGGAGAAAGTCTGCCACGACAGAGGGCAGTGCAAACTCTTCTCACCGTTCATTGTCCCCAGATGTGGCCTGAGGCTGCCAGCCAAGGTTAACAGAAGCCTATTATCAGGTCCCTAACCACTCAAAAGCCCCCTCTTGTCATAACCTTCAGTCAAAGATTCTAGGACCTCCATGAGTTTCATCACAAAACCTTCCCCAGATTCTTATCAGTGCTTAGCATATTCCTACTGTAAAGTGACACTACCCAAAATGCCTGTCCTTTAACTCGGACCACATGGTTCACACACCAGCACCTGGCTCTCAGCCTGTGTTCTGGGTAGCACTGGACTAGAGCACCTGCGGCCACTGCAGCAGTCCAGCAGTGCTCACATACTTTCTCTAACTTTCGCTCAGGACTGTGGTGATGGGGCAACCTACCACAGGGCTCTCCTTTAATGTATTCCATTGCATCTAAGATGCTCCACACATATTTGGAGAGAAAAACTAGTAAATATGCCTTTGCTGAGCACCTAGTTCTAGTTCTCTCCAAAAGCAGTTCTGAGTATATTCCCAAAAGAATTGAAAATAAGTATTCAAACAAGAACTTGTACACTAATGTCATAGCAGTACTATTTACCATAGCCAGACTGTGGAGATGAACCAAACGACCATCAGAGGATGAATGGATAAACAAGATGTGGTATCCATACAATGGAGTATTATTCATCCATTAAAAGGAGTAAAATACTGATATATACCATGACTTAGATGAACTTTGAAAGCATTATACTAACTAAAACTCTGGGCAGAAAAAGTCACATTCGGTATGATTTCAATTATATGGAATATCTAGAAAAGTAAATGCATAAAGACAGAAAATACATTAGTCATTGCCAGGGACAGAGTAGGAGGGACTGTGGAAAGGCTGCTTAATGGGTACGAGGTTTCCTCTTGGGATAACAAAATGCTTTGGAACTCCATAAAGGTGATGGTTGCCCAACATTGTGAATGTATTTAATGCTGCTAAATCATTCACTTTAAAAATACCCTAAGGATCCCAAAACATTAATACAAAAAAATATATGCATCTTTATTTGGAAATAGCCCAAGTGCCCATCACTAGATGAGTGGATAAAAAAAACTGTGGTACATTTACACAATGGAATATTATGTAGCAGCAAAAAAGAAGAAACTCGTACATTTTGCAATAGCATGGATGGGACTGGAGAAAATTATGCTAAGTAATTAAGCCAGTCAGTGAAAGAAAAATACCACATGATCTCACTTATATGTGGAATCTAATGAACACAATAAACCAATGAACTAAATAGTAATAGAAGCTTAGATATGTAAAAACAGCCTGACAGCTGCCAGAAAGGAGGACAGAGGGAAACAGGAGGAAAGATGGCGAAGAGATTAACCAGAGAACATTTAGGCACACCTGGAATACATGGACAACAATGTGGGGATGGGGATGGGTGGAAGTTGGAAAGGGAGGAAAAGTGGGAACTGTAATAGCAAAAACAATAAAAATAAAACTAAAAAGGTTAATTCTATGTTATGTGAATTTTACCTCAATTAAGAAAGCATAGTAAAAGAAAATTTATTTAAAAGAAAAGCTGAAGGAAATATACTGCCAATAGTTCCCCCACCAAAAACAAATACGCTTCACATTTTGTTCTAGTTTATTTCATAGTAGTTTCTTCAGAGCATTTTCTATGTTTCAGCTGTTTCACAGGCTTAAACTAGGTAAAGTTTCTTGACCGTATTTTTAAGTTGCTTCTTTATGTTATGCTAATTTATCCTGACACCTGCAATATATACAAGTATCTATTTTACATACAGCATTAACTAGTTTACTAAAAATTTTTTTTAAAAAGGAAAAAGCTATTACATACTTTAATACTATATCATTGGAATTTTTGTTTTAAAATAATAAATATATGTGTAGTAGACGTTTCTCCATCTTTGTTCAAGTGAATAATAGAAAAGCATTATTATTTGGGAGGATCTCATAGTTCATGCTTTAAAAGACTATACTAGACTGGACTAGACACAGTTGTCCCTGAAGGAAGGAGGAACTTGAGAGTTGGAAGATTGATATGATTAAATCACATAGAGTGCAATACTGAGCAGAAGTGGAGACTACAAAAGATAAAAACTTGAAAGGTAAAAATTTTGAATTCTGACATTAATGAATAGGTTTTATCAGTGAAGGATTTGACCTTGAGCAATTGTGGCAGGTAGTTCAACACTTTAAAAGGCTATTGTCTTCCTGGCAGATGTTGCAATAGCTGCTATTCTAGGTCTTCTGGCTTCCAATAGACAGTCACAGAAATAAAACAAACTGGCATTGGTAGACATCCTAATATGCAGGCTGTTTAGTCTTATACAAGGTGACCTTGTGATATGTCAAGGTGTGGAGTGAAGAATAGTGACAATAGGAGCTAGGCTGTACCCCTTAGTTTTTCTTCTCTGGTGGTTAACAAAGATTAAATTCCAAATGTGAAATGTAAACATAATAGCAATTTAAATGTTCTTAAATTTTAATCTTTAACATTATTGTGTTGAGATGCTGCTCATGTAGCATTGTGGCAGAAAGCCACACTAAAATATTGAAACTTGACTTGTTAATGAGTTATTAGAGACAAGACATAAACTACCACATCATGGACTGTCTTGGGATTCCTCCACCCCACAAAATGGCTGGAAAAAGAAACTTTCGGATTATAATGAACACTACCCAAGATTAGTCTCATCTCTCTTCTTGAGTAAACCTAGGTGAGAATCTCACAAATTTCAAAGACTGCTAAGGGTGGTAGTCCATGAAGATCCAGAATGTCCTGCTTTTTTTCCTATTGTAGTATAAAAATAAAAGAAAAAATGGGTTCAAGTTCATTGTGCAGAAGGAGAAACTATAATTGAACTGTGACAAAATTGGTGGAAATAATAAATGCATGACAGATGGGCCTCACTTCTGGTGGGAAGAAACAATGTTCTCAGTGGTCATTTCTCAGTCCTTCAAAGACTAATTGTGATTTCTCAGTCCTTCAAAGACTAATTGTGATACAGGGCAGTGGTTTTAATACTCCATTACTCAGTGTCATAATGTCCTAGAGGCCAATACTGCCATTCAAACAGAACAACTCTGTTCATATTCATTTATATATTGGAGTTATATTAAGATGTTACTTGAAAATAGAAAATTAGCCAAACAATACAGAGAAAAAAAGGTTAAATATAAAATGAACAGAAAAGCTTAGGGATCTGTGGCAAAATACCAAACAAGGCTGGCATTTATATAATCAGAGTCCCCAAAAGGCAGGAGAAAGCACATATGCATAGATTTGAAGAAATAATGCCGACAAATTTCCCAAATTTCATTAAAGACATAAACTTAGAGATTCAAGAAACCCCAAACAAAATAAACTCAGAAAATTCATGCTCACACATATCATGGTCAAGCAAGCTATGAAACATGAAAAGATACAGCTTGAAAGAAGTTGTAGAAGAACGACACTTTACGTATAGAAGAATAGAAATTGAATGACTGTAAAGCTTCTCATCAGAAACTATGGAGGCCAGAAGGAAGCCACACTGTACTTTTAGAGTGCTGAAAAGAAAGAATAGGAAAACTAGAATTCTAGCTATATGCAAATATCCTCCAGAAATGAATACAAAATAAAGACCTTCTCATGAGAAACAAAATAAGAAAATTTGTTGCTAGCAGACCTACTGTCAAAGAAATGCTAAAGGCAGTTCTTCAGATAAAAAGGAAATTATATCAGAGAGAAACTTGAAACTTCATGAAGGAAGGAAGAGCAAGAGAAATAGTAAACATTTAGTAAACAGACTGTATATAAAACTTCAATTCACAGTTGAAAGCAAAAATAACACTAACTGATTTTACAATGTATATAGATATTATATTATACATATGAAACTAACATAAAGGGAAAATAGTAGAAAGATATGTGATGGTGAATTTTCTAAACTTCATTTAAAGCACTAAAATATTTCTTTTAATTAGATTAATTAGTCTTATTTTGTGATCTGAAGAGCAATCAATCACTAACAAAATTAAAAATATAGCAAAAACTCAATAGATAAATTAGAATTCTAAAAATGTTCAAATCTTAAAAAAGCATGACAGGGGAGAGATCAGGAACAAGCAACATGGGAAACAAATAGAAAACAGTAAAGTGGTATACCCAATCAAATATATCAATAATTACATAAAACTCAAGTAGTCTACACACATCAATGAGAATAAAAAATGTCATGGAAAATAATAAAACCAGACCCAAATAATTGTTGTCTACAGAAAACAATGGTATAGATGAAGCAGAATAGTAAGAAGCTAGGAAAATTCCTGGGCAAGTGGAATGGGGAAACTGACATAAGATAATTAAAACTCCAGTTAGTGAATCGTAACCTTGTCTTCCTTAACTGAGGACACTTAAGAGCAAATAGTTTTTACCTAGCCTCCCTAAATACATAGCTTAAATTACATAGGTTAAGGAGACAGAGAACAGAAACTCAATTAATGTCATTTAGTGCCAGCTAAACCCAAGGGCAGACGAAGTCAGGAGAACAAATAACAAAGAACCAATTAAAGCCAGACAGATCCAAGATAATAATAAAATAGGAAAGCAGACCAAAGAAGAATCCCAAACTTCACTATAGGCTCATATTAAAAATGCACCTGGAAAGCTAATGGATATTCTATTGAAACCCTCCCCTAAGATTCTCACTAAGAGAAGAAAAAGAAAAACTCTCATTCAGGAAGAGGGAAGACTCCCAAACTCATTCTATGAGGCCAATATTATTCTAATCCCAAAACCAGGGCAAGATACAACTAAGAAAGAAAGCTACAGGCCAATATCTCTAATGAACATAGATGCTAAAATTCTCAACAAAATATTGGCCAATCGGATTCAGCAGTATATTACAAAGATCATACACCATGATCAAGTGG